>JAHQIW010005194.1:0-115802 GCA_019055375.1 Parelaphostrongylus tenuis | reverse complement strand
TTCCCTCCCTTTCCTCCACGCTCCCGCTCCTCTCTCCCCCCTCTGATTTCATTAGAATATAACAGATATCACTAATTTACACTCACGAAAATCGGCAGCAGACAACCTAGAATATGACATGTTTTGAGAGTATTTTGAGAAGCTCATGCTTCACAAAGAAAGCCTGCAGATTTTTTTTTGCGCTGTTTGAGCGCCAGACGTGATTTGTGGGCTTTCTTCTAGAGGAAGAGCGAAAGAAATAGCAAATGATGGAAAGAAATTTTTGCATAGCACATCCAACTCGAGCAGAATTTGCCTTAAGAGGCCACAGCGGTGTGCTCGACTCTTTCCACGGAAATTCAATTTCAAATGAGAAAGACTACTCTATTACCTTCTGAAGTGGAAATTTCTATGCGGTGCTAGTTGACTGAAGATCAGTCAGTAGCCACAGTATCTAATCTATGTTGAGCAAGTTATCAAATAATTTGGAAAGATATGACAAAGAGGTTATGTACAACAAGGTAGACAACTGAGTATGAAATAAATTGGACCAAATTAGGCCTAAGAAGAAGCTGAACACCGACCTAAGCCCAGGCCTGAATGTGAGCACAAACCGATACCAAGCCAAACCCAATGTTAAACTCAACCGTAAGTCAGACCCTACTTAAGCCAAACGTTTAAGCCTGGTCAACTTTGTCCGCCTTGCTCCTTATCTCACTCTTTCATAACTTATAATTACATTGAGCATTGTTAATTTATATGCGCTTCATGTGCAGATCGTCACGTTTATCTTTCCGTAGTTTGATGTCTAAGGGTGCTCTAAGAACTTACATCAAGAGTACTCGACTTAAAGAGCGTTTTTGACCAATATAAGAAGCATAGAAATATCCAGATCTTGCCGGAAAAACGTTCAGATTCCAAGGCGAAATCTTTGATTCTCCTACGCACGGTTATCGTTTTTTTCGTCTTGATTTCGTCATGTCGGTATCTGGTATCTCTAGAAAAAGCGAATAAACTTTGGAGCTTGTAATAGAATTCTAGGAACACTTTTCATAACTTTTTCAAAAGTTTGAATTATCAGGGTTTACAATGTCACAGCAAGATTCTTGGCGCTAAATGTTTCTCTGTCAAACAATAGCTAGAAATTTATTTTCGAATATTGTCGAAATACGACTGCTGATAGGGTTACGTTGTTCTTTTGTCCTCCAAGAAGCTATCTCTTCCGCTTCGATGTCACCACTTTGTGTAGGACATTCCAGAATGGTACTTGCTGCTCTTACGTGGTGTATGCCGTGATATCTGGGTAGATCTAGAAATAAATGAAAAACCAGTCCGTTCAACGATTTCTTTCGTACACAGCTGTTCAGTAGTGGAGCTGCTCATGACTGTTCATCGAAATCTGCCTCATTGTTCTTTTTTTTCGCATCGAGTACACATTCGTCTGATTTCTATCTATCGTCCTTTTCGTCTAATGAGATTTTTGTTGTAATGTCTTCGCCCGCGGCATTTACACAGTTTGAAATCATCGTGCCTCAGTAATTGAATCTCAGATATGGCCTAATCTGCCGGATTTCCTAGAGAGAACCGTTTTCCTATTTCTACTTCCTTTTCCCTAGCCGTGCTTTTATACCGGTAATTTTCTATTGAGAGGGTGATTGATTCTCGTTCTTTAGCGTTCAACAAACGTCACTTTTTTCACCTTCGCCCTCCCTTATTTTCTCGGAGTGCCATTAAAGGTGCTGTCGCCTCAGTTTATCATCTATGCAATTGAAAAATATTCAGGGCATATTTTATGACGAATAGTGGAAACTGTCGTATTTATACGGTACTCTTTGTCCGAAAAAGTGATAAAACGTGAGTGGATTGTGATATGTGGAAAAAATCAACTTCTATTCAGAATAGAAGAGCGCATGTGGCGCAGTGGTTAAAGGTGGCTCTGCGTCGCACACAAAGTCGACGGTTCGATCTTGCACTCATGGCTCACTAAGCCATCCATCCCTTCAGGATCGGTAAATTGGTACCAGACTGGTCCTGGACTTGTCTGCAAGGATAAGCAGCACTGACTTGATGCAGCGGGAGGCTACCCGCTAGTCAATGTAAATGCTAGATATGCATTCAATCACCTCAAAGAAATTAAAAATTGATGACGAATGAATGGCGGATACCTTAGGGATCAATCAACGCCGAGAGCTCTATCCTTAGCTTTATTCAGAATATAATATTGATTAGTCCTTTGTAACTGATGTTGCATTTCTCTATCCCTTAAGTGATATGCTGAATTACACCAAACTCCGTCTGGTGATTCAAAACCTTTGAAAACTTAAACAGTAACTGTGCTCTTTTCTCAGAAAGATTGTCTAACAATCACAATATTTTTTTACGCTTTCCCACTTTTCGAAAAACAAACCATATTTTGTCAGTAATAAATTTCTTAATGATCAAAATGATAGCATGAGGTTGATGTCAAAACATTATGAAGTTTCGATGTCTTCATCTTCTGCGGAGCCGATGTGATTTGAGGTCGTTTGTCCGCAACAGTTCGTACTCGTGTTTGTAGTTCCTCGTTGTTGTTCATCAAACCTACTAACGAAAAATTAACTTGAGCAAAGTTGTTGGGTCGAGCTTGTCTAGATAATTCGTCGTACACTTTTTTGCCCGCAAAATGTAATTGTGACTGACTCAACATGACACCAAGAACGAGTGAGTGGCATAGTGAACGACTCGGTCACATTCGTCCAAGTGCAGGTTCTCAAAGTGTCCGTCAGCAACGTACGACCTTGATGATGTTTGACTTCGTTTAATCAATGTATCTAATTGGCTTCGTCGTAAAATACCACCTAGCAATGCATATCTTATGTCTCATATCAGCTATTCACTTAGGACGTTTTCCTTTTTTCGTGCTTTTTCCAAATCCCATTTATTGGCTGATGTTAGTAAAGTGGAAGGAGAAACATCAGTCATTGAATTATACATTCCCGTGACGACACTATCTGAATCGGATGGCAGCTTTGTTGAGATACTTTTTGGACTAACGCTTAAGACATGACAAACCATCTCCTTAATTCCTACTACAGTATATAAATTTCAGTATCAGCGCAGTTTCCTTTTAGGTGACCAGTTGAGATGTTCCACTCTCAGCAGGACCAAGATAATACAAAGATCCAAATTTCCATCTAGTAGACCAGTCATAACCTACCTATTGTCATGATTCACTACTACTTTAGTAGCAAATTGTGATAGAGTGAGACATCAACCCCCTTCCTCTTCCGCCACCCCTTCCGGTCCCAAAGTTCAAGCGGTGCCTGCGGTAACGCCTTGAGAAAACCGTTGTTCAACTAGTTTCTGGAGTGTAAAATTCCACGCGATAACAAGGTACCACCGTTATTATCATACTGGCACTTCTAGCGCAATGATTATAGATTTTTGTGATACACACAAAATCGCTGGCTCGATCCAGAACCCCGAGCTCACTAAGTCTTGCAATCCTCTTTAAGCTGGCAAGCCAGAACAGGACTTCAATAACGATTCTTTTGTACATCGGTAGGGCATCGCAAGTCGCTGTGAAGACCACATACTACATCTGATCACCTCTAACGATGTTCAATGAAGTGGGATGAAAGGCACATTTGTAAAGGATTAACCCTTTGGGACTGTAACTTTCGGCTCGCCCTCTCAGCGAACTTGTATTGGCGCAGAGCGCCATGGAAACAAGGGAATTTACTAGGTAAACTGAGGTTCTGAGGGAACATTATCGTAATGAAATGATGGAATATCATTTAAATGGCTTCTTCAGAGATGATTTTAGTAGAAAGAATGTCCATATATCAAGAAAAATACCTTATGTTCCAACGAGAAGATCACATCGCTGTGAAAGTACGCGTATTTCCAATTGGTCAATAAAAATTCTTCCTTTTTTTTGAATCGATGTTCTTCTAGTCATTCGATAGCTTAAGAAATGGCATTTTTTGTACTATGTTTAGTTTCTGACTTGATCTCCATAGTATTCCATTAACTAGACAATAAAAGGTAACGTTCTGAAATTGCGGTCCATTTTTCAAGTTCACAGCCTATGTCGTGGTATTATTTAGGAATTTTAGATTGGACTAGATAGATCATTACTGAGGGGACATATGAAAACGTAGTTTTAGCGAAAAGACCGCCCAGCTTTTTCAAAAAAATCCCACTGTTCCTTACTGCGTTCGTATTGACTATTATAGAAGTCTTAACACCTAAAGTATGCTAGTAATCGAAAAGTTCACGAGAGTATTCGATAAAATGGCATTGCTTTGCAATATGCACTATCAGTTTTGAAAAGTAGGCATTATTTTGTGGTTGCTTTGGCATGCTTCAATCAAAAATCGTCTTACTGGAGTCTTCTTAATCGGATTCCATCTTTTACTGATGGCGAAATTCGTTTAAACGATGAGAAAGTCTGTATCACTCCGAAACCACAACTCTGGAAATATTACGTGCTCCAATCGCAAGGTCGATCGTGCCTACTGCCGTGTGCGCGCTGGCGCGACGCCGCCTGCCTATCAACGGTAGGCTCACGAAGGGTTAATCAACACCGAACGTTTCATCCTTGATTCTTTGTGTATTACTAATAGGTGAGAATTTTAATAAGTAATTTAATTATTGCGAACAGAAGTGGAATAAGTAGTGGTGTTTGAGTAAGATTGGCGACAGTAACCTCTATTGCCGTAATCTACGGTCGAATGAAAGATGATTATCAAGTTTCATGAGTTTTCGATCAAAGCTCAATTCAAAACAACTTTGTCGACGACGTGTTTTCGTCGCTCGCTGACTATTTGCACAGTTCGGCTCGTTTCTGTCCGCTTTTTCATCGCTTGGTCCGCTGAATTGCATTAATAATCGCCCAATTCCCACGTAATTTGTGACGGTTTCATCTCGTCAGGATATCGCTGGTTGTGCCACTACTTTGTTCGACAAAACCCTTCGTTCCTGACATTATCCAGAAAATACTTTCTATTTGGGAAGAAAATACTCTTCTGCCTGTCATTTGATTTCCACACTGAGAAAACTGTCTGATTTGAGCAAAAGCGAAGCCAGCTTGAAAAAACCTATTTAGTTCTGACAAGATTCACCTCCTTTGATTCTGCAAAATCGAAATGCAACAGAAATTTGGTCTTTATGAGTGACCATTAGCGACCTTGAGTACAGATTTCGATAACCATGTTACGGCAATAATGGCTCCTTAGAACTATTTTTCAAGCTCTCTAAGCCCCTTTTCAAGCCTTTCTCCCATTTTGTAAACAGAAAATAGAATGACAATCTCAACTAATTGCTTCGCCGCTTCCGTAATGATTACGTATAGAAAATAGCACTTCCAGTGCGATAGCTAACCCATTGTGTTGGCATAGCCGTCAAATATTTCCGTACGGTCTATTCACACTATTACGTTATTTTTCATCATTCTATCACTAAAGTGAACATTCTAGCATCATGAAAGCCCTCCATATCATGCATCTATTCTCAAATGTTGTTCTTTCGAACCAATTGGGCGAGATCAGACCTCACTGATGTCTCCTGCTTGGCTTTATTCTGTGACAATTCGATCTGTGTCCGTTAAATTTAATCTTAACCATTTGGTCGATAACTTTTGGGGAAACCGCGGTTGATCGCTGCGATCGCAATTTTCGTTATTTAATTGGGAGCCACATGTGTTACTGTCGAACAGAAACGTTTCTTTCGTTTAAAAAAAATGTGGAAATTTCGTATCACGACACTTTATGATTTTCTCTACAATGTTCCATTTTTGATGCATATAAAATTCATATGTGCATGTGAACTGATGTCGTGTAACGTAATCGTTTTCTTGTTTTTACATCCTCTCTCTCCTCTCTCTCTCTCTCTCTCTCTCCTCTCTCTCTCTCTCTCCTCTCTCCTCTCTCTCTCTCGCTCCGCTCTCTCTCTCTCTCCTCTCTCCTCCTACATCGTCTCATCTCTCTCTCTCTCTCCCTCTGGAGATCTTTCCCGAACCAACGAAATTTGAAATCAACGAAATTCAAGCAATTTAATCAGTGCTAAAAGTACACTGATTAGCCACACACAGATTCTAAGTGCGCAGAAAATACGCGCAAAAGATAAAACGTTATTTTCTCATAGCTGCTATGCACACGAAGAAGGCCTCTTCAAAGCAAAACACTGTATTCAGATGGTCGACATTTAAGCTTCCGAATGATTGCTAAAGGTTTAGTAAACAAAACTTATGTCCAGCGGAAAGCCTCCGTGAAGTCGTCCGTTCAAAATTGCACATGCGGCTCCCAGAGGATTAACTATTGCAACGAAATGGTACACTGAATACTCGGTATCTTACAACGAGAAGTTACGTTAAGGAACTTCATTAGGATTAATTTGGTTATCCTGTAGGGAATGAAGAAATGACTCCTTTTTCTGAACAAAGAGTTCTCACTGCACTTTTAGCCTTTTGAAGATCATGTGTATTGTTTCGACGCTCGCCGCGCGACGTCAGAGTTGTCCCAGGTACTGCAATTGGAAGTCGCCCCTCTTTGCGATTTTGGATTGGCGGAGAATTCAGTAGATATAAAGGAAACTCTGAGGTTAAAGTGTTAAGAAACGGTAAGCATAGCTTTTACTTTGATATTTCACTGTGGAGAAAGTGCTAATATATCTGATTTTTGATTTTGTGTTTCTCAGCAACTATGAAGTTCTCGAATCCACTTGTGATGTTTACGAGATATGATGAAATTTAGGTAGATTTCCGTTGATCAATTTATGACAAGAAAACTGAGCAGTATAAAGAAGGCAAAATACGAATTAAATATTGAAACCATTATTTTGCTTCGATAAGCCTTTATTTCCTTAGATAAACTGACCTGACGATGACTTGTAGAAGCATTAGAAAGACTATGGACTGCGTACGGATGAAATATTCGGTCACATTTCATACCTTTCTTATCGACTGTTTCTGAGTCTCTTGATGTGGTGGCATTTGCGAGTCGTGTGTCATATTTTGCGTGACTATGTCTATCATAGTACGTTTGAAGTTCAAGTGAACGTCGTATTCTGCTTCCACTGTACACCTTAACATTATAAGCTGTTTATCTTCCTGTTGTTCTTAGTGTTATTTCTATATGAAAAATACATAGTTGTCTCAGAAGATGCGAATATTTTACGGGCAGCAACAGCTTTTCGGTGCCAGATAGAAAATTCCATAGCGATACATGTGAGGCTCGTTGTTTATCCATCTGTTAGCGAATTCGTCGATTCAACTAAATTCTGTTCTTTTCGTCTAGTCATCAAGAGAATGCCGACGTTGCGAACTACTAGACATCAGTTGCGTGAATATCCATGCGGTGCTCAGTATCGCCTACGGAACCTAAGAAAGCGTTCAGCGCATTTAGTGCCAATTTATCTGGAGAATTACTTGCTGGCATCATTTTCAAGCTGTCGATGAAATTGATATCCTCTGAATTAATCGATTGCATGTCCTTTGAATATATCGGCAGTATAGAGCCGTTTCACAACGAGAAAACGTTGAAAGAACAAACATTACACTGTTGACGAAAACATTTCGACACAAACGACAGCATACATCTATAAATAGTACGCTCGATAATCGCAACAATAATAGTATTCTGCGTATAGTAGCTGCATCTACGATGAGATGGAGAAATCTGTAAGAAGCGTAGACCACACCGAGATCGACGTTCTTCCATCTTACGATGTTTTGAAAATTACTGTCAGCGAACGGAGTGGAAATTTTGACTCGTTGGACTGGAAAAGAAATTGCTTACTTAGGACTACCACTTCTGCCTCCCGCCTCTCCCTTTCTCTCCCTCTCTCCCTTTCTTTCTTTCTCTCTCTTTCTCTCTCTCTCGTCTTCATTTCCAAAAGCTATTCAGTAAAAAGGAGTCTCTGACGGCAAAAAAATCACTTCTAGTATCTATGAGATCGGGAAGACGACATCAAGAATGTGCGGCAGCAATGTTGAATACTCAAACGCTCTATAGTCACCAATTGATACTCTTATGGGAATGTCCCCATAGTCACTTGGAGTGAGAATTCCATGAAACGGTGCTGCGGAGAACGCCACATGTGGTCTAAAGTGCATAGTTTCTTTGAAAATGACGACGATTCCACGACAAAATGTGCTACACATCCACCGATTCCAACATGAATTGAAAGACAATAAAGAGAATACCACTGAGGGATAAAAAGCGAAGTTACAAACCACTAACTGGCCCTTCCGGTAACGTAGATGATTTTTGGCAATGTTTAGCTTTTCTCCGACGATTTTTCTAACGTCAATATATTAGGTCATTAAATGAACTATTAGTCATTGATTCAACTCATTCATCCATATTTTCATTCTTTCATTCGTACACCAATGTATTCTCATAGAAACCGCTATCTTAATCCTATTATCACAACAGATAGGAGAGCATCTAAGCCGTCCATAGAAAAACATAGTGAAGCATGACTACTTCAAAAGGTGGTCCCATTCTGAAAAATTGTTGTTTGTTTACGAAATCTATTTAACCACGTGAATTCGGAAATTTGAACAAAACTTGTAATCTGATATCTGTGCGAAGGGTCTCAGCCAGTAGTAAGCGGTGGCTGACAGCAATCACTAGTCAACGGGATTCTATTCTGAAGTCCAAGTAGGAGTAAATTTTTGATAGATATGGTCCCCATTACTGAAAAGATTACTGGCAAAAGGGCAAATCTTGTTTTGAACTATATGGTTCAACGATTACTGGGCATCTCCTCGTTTCACGCTTTTCTAGTCAACAAGCGATTTCGCAATCAGATGAATGAATGTTGCCTTTCAACTCATAGTGGTAACTGTTGTGAAACTTAGTTGTATTAAGTCTATTTCAATTTTCTTTCGCGTTTTTCACACTGAAGGTGATGGAAGTAGCAGAATGTGATTTCCTTTCTCCTATCGTTAAGAATCTGGTGACATCATCATTTTGCCCAAGTAGTCGTTTGATGGCGCGGATTACATAAGCGGATTTCTCTTTCTTCTTGACTTGTTACTTGCATTCCTACTTCCTGTCATTACTATTCTATTTTATCATTTATCGTTACTATTCACTTTGTATTATTAATATTTGCTCTTCTATTATTATTATTATTATTTCCATTCAATTTCTATTGTTCATGAAGTGATCTCGTTCACTCGTAAAGTCACGTCATCGCCGCGTCTCATCAATTTATATGCAGAAGCTAAAAGCGTCGAGCATATTAAACATCAATGTAAAACGTGCAGACCAAACTTCGTTGCTCCATTATTTCCCGCTACGTAAACCATCGTAGCAACCAACAACAAAAGATTTTCTAGGGCCACTTAACATCGTGATCGAAAGTTCTTATCTGTGCTTTTCCTTTATAAAGAACTGTTTAAGATCGCTCTTTGTGAAGCGAACGATTATACTCATATTTGCTGGTCATTACGAAACGTCTTTGGAGACTCGAACAAGTTTGCTTATTTAGGATTTTTTTCAATAAAACAAGTTAAGTCATCGAATATATTGCTCATTTTCGAGTGTATTTATGCTTTCTACTCTTCTATGAATCACACTGCTTTTCTGTATTTGTGATTTCTCACAATGCTTTTGTGATGCGTGCCCCAACAAATACCCAGCGTATGGGGTGTTGCTTTGATATTGTTTGTTAGAGCGATGGCCTTAGTTATGTAGGGGGACAGCGCTTTTTCGGAAAGCTTAGTCGCGATTCAAGTCCATTAACCATACATCGAAATCCAATTTCTGCTTATTTCAGCTTTCTTTTGGTTATTTCACAACGTAGAATGCCTTTACGAATTAAATTACGCAGCAAATAAAAGTTAGCTCCTCGATTTTACCCACGATTCCAGCTCAGCCGGTTACAGCGGCTATTCGTACTTTCCAGGCCAATCCCGTTGACTGCTGGCTGCCAATAGCCACCTATTACGGTTAACCCGTTGGGAAACCGTTGCGGCAGGTGGTACGATTGTGCGGCGAACGCCACAATTTCAAGTGACAATGTGGTAGTTCTTTAATGGAAGTTAGATTCTCATCACCACTAGGAAAGATTTAATCATTGTTGAATGGTTGAATATGATATAGGAGATTTCAGTAGAGCCATTTTTGTTTGCAACTTGACAAGTACAAAATAATGGATTGCCTGTCAATAAAGAAGCTTCATATTGCAATGCGATACCAGTGCACCGATAATTTGAACCAACTTTCTCTCATTAGTGGACTTCACGAGTTGAACTTCTATAGAGATATAGAATAGGCTTTTTTTTTATAGTTTTATGACTAAAAACTCTTACAGATCCACTTATATTCAACTGTGAACTTTATTCATCGCTGTAACCAAGAAATGACGCCAATCCTTTTTCTAAATCCCTTTTATTTTTCGAAGGGGAAAACCAGAAGGTTACATAAAAGTCACATTCTAAACTCTTGTTGAATATATTTGCATTGTTAATTACACCTCTGGTACGAGCTTGTTGATAACAAATTTCATTCTACTAACGTTTCGCGTGTTCTTCAGAAGTAATGACTGAAGTCGATCGGCCATTGTCGTTCGTCCTTGTTGTGGATTTTTGCCTTCGTTTCTTTCGAGTTGAACCCTTTCGGAACGTTAGCGGAATGAAATTTGTCAAACAACCTAGTGTCACAGGCTTAATCAACAAAGAAAATATCACTGATCGGTTATGTCGAGATTGAAAAAAGGTTGCTCCCACTATCTTGTTTAACAATTTTGTGTTCTCTTACCTATATCTGTCTATATTTGACTCTTTAACATTGATTCCTATGTCTAGAACAAATCACCTACATTCATCGCCACAAATAATCAATAATCAATGTAATAATCGTCAGAAAATCAACAATATTTCCATTTGTATCTTTGAAATCAAATGTTACGAGATATGAGCACTAGTTCAGGCGTTCGAGCAGAAAATATGTCCTCGGAATTCACTTTCAGAACTTCCGAAAGAAACAGAAAAAACAACTGGAAATGCGTTGTTTTCCCAACTAAGCAGATCTCGTATTGAAAGTAGCAACTTATGAAGCACTTGGCCGTTATATCTATTAATCTTTTCGTAGAGACAAACGTCAAAGTTTTACTATGTCATACCAAATTTACTGTGAAGATCAAACAAAGCGCTTGCAAAACATTATTATCTTTTCTTTAACAGAATATGGTATCAAATCTTTTCACAAAGCAAGATCGGTATTGAAATCAATCCGAAGCTATCGCATGAGTACTAATAGTCTGATGGAAAAGTTTGTTGGGTAAAGAAGGGAAGAAATCACGAACAAGTTTCACAAAGGGCTGCTGCAATCCACACAACTCGTCATCAAAAGTGGATGTTCTCAGGCAACCTTAAAACCTAAATTCACCAGAGGCACATGCAATGCAGCAATTGGTACATATACATACCACGCGGTTCCCAACGGGTTGAAACACACCCGAAAGCAAGGTAGAGCAGGGATCTTGTTGGTGTATCATAAGCGTTCGTTCCTCCGAGAAGGTTAGCCGTACTTTGAGTCCACTGCACTTGCAGTAGATTCCAAGTTTTCTCATATGTCAACATTCCTATGCCTTGTTGATGCTGTTTCATTTGGCTTATCCATGAATGAATTCTTTTTTCAACCTTTCTTTTTCTCTAGAACTCACCTGAATAGAACTTATCAAATTTCTCTAAATTGTTCAGCTTACACGAAGTTGTTCCTTACGGCTTTCTCTTCTTCGGAGCCGATCGTTCAAATCGTTCGTTCTCCTAACGTCCTTACCAAGTGGGTCTTCGTCGTCGTATCCAGTCGTTTTTTCTTGAGTGAAGCTTCACTCGAACTACGGAGCCTCACTCGGCGATGCCCCTTTTGTAAAGGAAGGTTATTGACTGACTGTTGACAGATTTCTTTACAGTCTAGCGCCGACTTTCGTTGTGCTCCCGACTGCCAAGGAATTTCGTCATTCGCAGACGATTCTCTCACTTTTTGACAGAAAACAGTGTGCTTAATTACTTAAATATATTCTCAGCTGTAATTCATACGCCCTGCTTCGAAAGGTTGAACACAACCCCGAAGTAGTCCTTAGTCCTAGAGCTAATCTAGCCTCTCATTCTCTTAGGCAAGAAAATGCCACTAGACTTGTCTAGGACCTGATCAGCACCCCTAATTCACATGGGAGCTCCTCATCACGGCTTTTCTATGATTTGAGGAAGAAACCAACATCCAACGACATTTATGACCAATGCCATAAAAGCCGCAAGCAGCAGCCGAACCCATACGAAGACCTTTGTGAATGGTGGATTCGAGGAACCGATTCGAATGCAAGATGCGCTTTGATTACTCGTGATACATACATTGTTGAGCTGGATAAAGTTGTTTTTAAGAATAATTCTCTTGTGCTCCAGGAATATACTGTTGGAAATTGATAGTCTCTGTACTCTACGAAAGGATATCAGCGGTGTGTTGAAAGTTGGGAATTGAAAGTTCGAATTAAGTTCTTAACTAATTTGCCGTTGATTCTGCTTGAGGACTTGGCACTGCAATTTTCAGACATAGACGTCCTTTTACCATCCGTCTCTTTTCTTGCACTGCGTTTCATTCTAACCATCTCTCGCATCTGATTCAGTTGGTTGGCTGTTTTTTCACATGCTTCTGTGTTTTTCGTTGTGTGCTTCGCCCTTGCCCTCTTTGTCTCCTCTCAATCGGCAATTTTCTAGTTTCTAGCGATCCTTCAAATACATACATCAATTTGAGATGTTTCGTTGCTTTTCCGAGTGCTTTTAGAACCTGTGCGTGAAACTCAAATTCTAATTTACAAAGTACTTAATCTTATATTCAAAGTGAGGTCATATACTAATGTTTTATCCTAGTAACTCTGTCTTTCTTAGTAGTTTACTGTCTTGCCGTGCAAAAATCTCCTAGTGCCGAATCTTGATCTGCAACAGTTAGTTTGTCTCCAGAGGTAAGGTCTTTGAAGCTAGGAAGGAATTCGACATTACCATTACGAAGCTCAGCTAAGAGCAATGTAAAACGAGAGAGCCATCCCACGCCGTTCAGAAAGAAGCGTGGATGCAATGCTATGACCGCCTCCATTGTAAGTGGACAAGCAGCTGCTTGTGGTGATGGTACAGCCTGACACGCTTTTTTTCGAGCTCTTAAGGTCAAAATCTGAGTAATCATCAACATATCAATCAAACGGAAATTGTTCAAGCCGTCGTAACTCTTTGGGATCACGCATTGATGCAATCGAAAGACCGACATCCGATTAATCTAGTTATACTAGTTTTCACCACTTATGCTGTGAGGATCTCAGCACTTCTTGCCTTCTATTCGTATCGCTGCATTCCTCCTCCACAAAAATCCACGGACATTTCTCATGTTCTCTCAGCTGCTAGAATGTCGTAAAATGCTGATCGAGACGATTCGCCTTGCGATTTCAGGGTAGCCAAGACAGGACGTCTTCACGTGCACTTCTATCCTATTGTGTATTTTCCCATTTCGCATAAATATATTATCTGAACACACGAACTCTCCTTTTTCGTTCTGGCACGGGATGTCAAAAGATACGTATTCTTAAAATTATCCTAGACGCATTGTTATGGTACTTTTCTGTTCACTGAATATTCTACGGTACTAATAGAAGCCCTAATCATAAGTTAGACCAAATCTACTTCTTTCAGACAACTTATCTTTATCAAACGATCTTGAAGAGTCAGACCATCTGTCTGTTGTTCTCACAAAAAGAAAATAACAAAATAAAATATCAAGGAAAAAATGAAAAATAAGAAATCGGAGAAAGAGTAGGGAAATGAAAACGAAAGCCATTTATCTACTGCTTAACTTGTGACATAGAGCCTTATCTCAGATTGATTTCGTGATCCAAGTGAAGCTTATTCTTAACCGTTTTTGACTGGATTTTTTGTCATTTCAAAATGTGAAAAAGGGGAGGTGAATGTTATTGTATAGGCAGATGCTCGATTTAGCAGAACTGGGTTTTCATTAATCCTAAGCAATATGTCCCGAATGATAAAAATACCTGTTTGAAATTCGTCTATGTTTCTGAGAAGATGAAGAAGCCGAAAGTGAGCCATCGAAGTTTAAAGATAACTGATAACAACCGCGTGCTAGCGAAAAAAGAGAGCTTGTAAGATACGTAAATCGTTCCCAGCTACAAATACATTTGGTTTTTGTATGCCACAATCACACATGTGCTTTCTGACAGGTCATATTAGGATGTTGCATCCACTTAGTGCTTGTGGTTCTCTCGTTTATTTGTCGTCAGTCGGTCTTATCTAATTAATGACTCATCATTGCTTCGATTTTGATGTTTTCTATTCCCCTATCTCTGAGAAGGAAGCTCTTGGCGGAAAATTATGGCTGCAAAGTATAGTTTGATATGATATTTAACATAGGATACCGGTCTTATAAAATTTATCACTAGAACGACCTCTAGGTGGCTGCTTAGAAGGCGAAGCACGATAGAATGTCATTCTTCGCGTCTCCACTCTTAATTTTAGACTGATAATACAGCAGTAATACAGCAGTAATACAGTTATAAATCCTGTCAATATTTGATAAAATTTCTCTTCCATATCGTTTCATTAGTCACTCAGTACGATGGGTACACGTGAGAGCTATCTCCATATCAAAAGCTAATAATACGCTGTCCATGAGCTACGCCTTTTTCAGATTTATTTACATTCTTATTATTTTCCCGTTGTTGGAAATCGAAATCGCTCTCATCATACGTGCTCTTAGTTAACGGTTATTTCAGAAAAGATTAGTGATTCGAACCAGTCACAAACTGTGATTGTCTTGGGCGTCATTTCTGGAATTCACCATTTTTCTCATCTTTTTTCGCGAAAGTCCCATTGAACGAAGGTGGCGATAGTCGAGTGTGAGGTTTCAGGAGAACTGTAACTTCTAATGGTCCAAGCTCCTTATTTAATATGCTTACTTCCTTGTACCCTCTACTGAAAGAACGCCATTTTAGTCTTGTTTGATTGACGAGTTAATGAGGGTGTTATGAAAATTTATTCAGCGGATGTATCGGTGCATTCGCCTTCTTCAGAGCAGGAATAATTAAGGTTGATTCTCCACAGTCGTTCATTTCTACGATGTGGATTTTCGTAGTGCTTCGGGTGGATTCATTAGAATGAAGCATTGATTCGTTTACAATAGACTTAAATCGCTCTGAGGAAGGTGAAGGAAGCGAAATGTTAGCCGATTAATATTTATAACAGCCTCGTGCTAGCTCATTAGTCAAAAAGATATCTTAGTTTTCATTACAAAGAGTAAATGGAAGTCAATTCACAAAATACTGCTTTGATATGCATTGTGTTCAAAGTTGAGAACAAGGTGATCTCAATTTGAATTTTCATGTACGAGTTAAGTTATCATGGCGAATTTAGCCAGCCTGTCATCCTGCTGGATTAATTCCATTCCCGCGAATGCGAACGTGGTTTCAAAGATACGTATCTCGGGTCTCTTTCCGTTAGCGTTTGTATAAATATAATCTAACTTCGCGTCTGCGGCTGGAATAAATCACTGACTTCTTAAACAGCGCTGAAATTTGCGGAAAACCGGTTCTGAGAAAGTGTGATTTTCTCTTAAAGGATTTTTATTCACACATAGAATTCTTCGACCTTATTTATATCACAGCTCAACTCTTTCACGATCACGCTTCACCAAAACATCGGACCACGCGTAATTTCAGATAAATCAGACTTGAATTCTAACAATAAACTGTACTTTTTTGATAATTGGAGGATTTGAAGTTATGCGAACATGACAGGATTGTAGAAAATTTCTGTTACTTGTTTCATAATTTTAAATGGTGTGTGAAATGCTATTTACTCTTCATACCGTTCCTTACTAACACGATACTTTTGCAACGAGTATTGCATTGAAATAACTGTCGACCAATCCTGAATACCTGCTCTGATGTCGTTCAGAAAAGGGTTCCATGCATATTTCTAAGCGCAGTGCTTAGCTTTTACTGACCCAGTACTCATTGCAACTTCTGTGTTCTACAAGCAGCTATTAATTGGTTACAAATAGTGTGCGGCGAAGTGACCTATTGAAAATCGTGCGCATTGTAGTCCATGCGCATGGTTCGTGGCGTGCGTCAGCGCACATGTCGAAGTCGAATTCAAAACGCATATGGTTAATGGTGTGGCATAAGTGAAGCCGATTTTTGAACCCACTAATCACATATTTTTGATAGTGGCTAATGGGACGTGGTCTAAAGGAAGGGATATTCAGGATCAAACTTGTTGACAAAGTGTCAACAGTGCTCATCTCGGCTATCGCTTGTTGTAAGAAGCGCTTCGTATCATAATTAATGCTTTGAATTGGTCCCTCTCTTCTCGTCTGTGATAGTCCGCTGCTGTTACACTTCGTCTTCTCGTTAGTCAGGTCTACAACTGAAGCTTTCCTTGAAAGCGTATGTGGTGAGTAAGATCGATAAGATCGACACCACAATCCGTACAAATTTAGACGCTCTAAAATTTCATTGCTAACTCAATAAATTCTCACTTCTCTTTCCGCCAAACACTGCCCTATCGAGGTCTTTTTTAAGTTCGCATCCTCACCATCTTTCTATTGTTCGCGATTTCTACTTAACGGTAAGTTTGCGCTCTCCTCCAAGTCGAAGGTGTACTCGTTGGAGGTAATTGTTAATCACCGTTCATATGTTTCCAGCAATTCTGAATTCAAATAACGTTGGAGATATAACTCGAATCTACATGAATATACCAGCGTATACATGTTTGATTCTATCCACGTATATATCAAAGGTGTATGCTCAACCGTCGCAACAGTAAGAGAGACTACATGCCTTGCATTCACCCGTGTCTGAGAGAAGCAAACTCTAATCGGCGTTCAACGTCTGGTTTGGCACCTGGAAACGTGTTATTTGGCCTCGCTCCTAGATGAGTGGAAATCCTCAAGATAAAAAATAGGCCAAAAAATGCCTCACGTCTGTAATTTGTTAAATGAGTTTTAGCAGTTCGCTACCGTATATATTATAGCACATAAGAAACCGGTTTTTTAGGACATACAGTAGTGTAATCATCTCCGAGATTTGTGGATCTTCAAAGCTTTATGATGATGGTTAACATCTCGCTATTTTGTACTTATCTATATTTGTCTATGTCTACTCTATATTCCTAATAAGTATTTTTGAGTCATGCATTTGGTCTGTTATGGGCACTTATAGAGTGCAATACACGTGTTTCGGCCTTGCCACCCTCGTTAGCTGCGTAGTGTCCTTCGTTTTAACCAATCCCTCTTGAGGGCCTTGCACAGTCCGTTTCATCTTAGCCAATCCCTTTATTCTATGTTATATGTATGTATATATATATATATATATACATATATATATACATATATATATACGTATATATATTTAACTATGTATGTATTGTACGCATTTTATCTATATATATTATTTATTCAAAAAGTAACGAGATTACACATGAGCGTTTAATTGGATGTCAAGATTTTTCAGATGGTTCGAGAAAAGGACGTATCGACGCGCCTCATTCGACCAACCATTCCTGAATTTGACATCACCCGGTTACTTCTCTTTGTTGAACGATGGAATCCGAGTTGGGAACACGACGCCTCTATCAAGGTGGGCCTCACATTAGCTCTCATTTTTTATTTCGTTCAATTTTTCACATCTGCTCATTCAACTTATCATCATATATCATAATTATTCATCAATTTGGTTCGTTATGTCCATGTATTCTACGAGTATCATTGTATTTATACATGTGTTGGATTCAATTCAAGGAAATTGTTCTTTTGAAGAATGCTGATCATATAGATCCTCCGTGGAATCTTGGAACAGCTCTGTGAGAAATTTCCCAAAACCGTAACTCATCGACATTTATCAACCTCGATGAACTTTTCTCAGAAGTATCAAGTGTCCGTGTGCCTATGTAGAGAGATAAGGATATAACTGATCTAGACGAATGATCCGATAGACATATTGCGTATATTGTACGACGTTTTCAGGTAGCTGTAAATTGATAGGCCTTCCGTTGTATTAAGGCGAACATTTGTGATCTCGTATCTGATATAGGTTCATGCATTATTGAATTTTTTTCTACTCGAAATTTTAAGTATAAAAGAGAGTATATGAATGAGCAAGCACTCAGTTCATTGTCTGGAATGGTGTAGGATAACACAAAAAAGTGAGTACATTAGCAATCTGCGTAATGTGGAGTATTCTTAGTCTTTTGGATTCTCTTTTTTCACATTATAGAGTGTTGTGGTATAAATTGGAAAATATGACTTTAAGCTAACTCTATTTGGATTCTAACGATCATTTCAGAGGTGCATGAAAAAAGGTCTGGGATGTGGGACTTATATGATATTAAGAGATTATGATTTCTGAGTATTCCAAAGATCGAACTTGGTAGAGAATACAAATTATGAAGCAAATCAAGATTTTTCATGAGTGCTGAAATTGAAAAGATCTTTGCAGATGATCACGGAAGTGGAAACTAATCTATACGAGTTTAGGGTATAAATATATAAAAATATATGTATATGTATATATATATTTATAGTTACATGTATATATATATATATATGTATATGCGTAATATACATGTATATTCACGAGTTCTGCGGGCCACAGCACATTGTCGTTCATTTCTTCTTGTAACTGTCGTCCGTGGTATACCGGACGTTTGATTTGAGCATTGCGGCTGAGGCCAGTTCCATACCGTGATCTGTAAAATATCGACAGCGCAAGTGCATCTGTGACTATTTATACATATAAATGTATATATATATATATATACGTATGTAAAACCTAAAAATAGAGCTCATGACGTTCACCAATCATAGAGAAATGAGCCAGCAATCCACTTCATCAAGCGTCGTTTGAAGTGATTAAAGCATATTGGTCTTTACAATGACCTGCAACGACCTACCATTTTAGCAAGTTACTGCTGCTATTCTCGCAGGCAAGTCTGATACCAATTATTCAACTTCTAGGAGTTGGAATTCATGGTAGGCTTTGAGCGCGTGATCAAACCATCGACGACGTGTGTGTCCTAGGGGACCTTTGATCGCTGGGCCACACTCGCTCAAATGTTAATGTAGACGTATATAAACTCACTAATGAATATCCATATATTCGTAGATTAGCACATATATGGAAGTATTACTGATTTACTTGATGTTTAAGATTTTTGACGAAGGTATCGCGCAGTATATGCTCGTCGACATAGAATCGCACTATAAGTATATGGCTGCGCTAATTCTCTCAAAACCAAGCTTGCGATGTCGCATCGTTGATCATGAACCGGAAGACTTCCTGGATTCCGAGGATAACATTATCACCTTGGTATGTTTGCCTAGAACTCTACTGAATGATTCGAAAATTCGGTGTACAACTTACCTCGAGAAATAACAATTAGGTTGTACTAGGTTGTAAAGAAAGTTTTCATGATTTGGTAAAATATTCAAAATTTATGCATATGTTCAGACAAAAAACAACAACAACTATTCTTCAAAATACAGGCCATCATTATCCACTACTTTTTGCCGTCGGTCCGCCAGGTTTCGGATCTGATCGAAGTATCACCCCTTCGGCTTTGAATCAAGAACACTTGACATGCTTCTTCAAATTCATCGAAAGATTAAAATCGACGACCTTTCAAAAAGTGTTGTATTGATCGGAAAAGGCCGTAATCAGATGGAGCAGCGTCCGGACTGTAGGGTGGATGGTGTAGAATCTCAACTCTGTCCAATTCCTCAAACTTTGCATTGGTCTTCTTGACTGTGTGTGGTTTTGCGTTGTCTTGCTGAAACAAAGGGCGCTTTCAACGAGCATCAACAAACGTTTTTGTTCCCTAGACAATTCCTTTCTGCAGCAGATATAGACAACTTATATATCAATAGATGCGCAAGAAGTAGGCCTTTAAAATGATATAAAAATCACACACGAATTACGCAAAAAACGTCATTCCCATCGAAACCATGGAAATTTTCTTTCCAACCTAATGTAATTCTTGCAACTTATTCTGGTTAGCTGACACAAGATTAATAATAGGTATTCACGGTTTTGTTAAGTGAAGTGGAACCGACTCTAATGAACGTGAAGTCACCGAAACGTCATCCTAAATTTCAACGTTACATGTTGGCAACGTTACGTCAGCTCAACAAGGATAGTTCACAAAATTTAAATCTCTGCTGTAATTGATAGAAGTTCTCCTTGTTTTTGCGTCAATCTACTTATTTTATGGAATCGGAACTTTATCGATATTTTTTTTCGTTCCCAAAATAGGAATATCACACTTTTCTCGAATTTTTCGTCGTATGATGCATCTCAGTTCAGTTAACACGAAACACAATGCTACGTGGCGCGAGCTCATCCCATGTATAGTAGTTGAAACGGCTCAAAGCGACCATCGTCTTACTGAGGGCGTAGTAGGATCCATTAGATGGTCTCCAACTTTTTCCATGTATCACCTGTACCACCTGACGTCCGTTAATCGTCGAGTGACTCAGGCGAGTACCAGCAACATTTCCATTTTTCCTTTTCGCGTGCAAGAGTAGCTCAGTGGGTCCTTCTCGCTCTAGGGATTCGCTGAGCATCATATCTTTCTTTCATAGCTTTCGCGAAGAAATTGGACCAACGGGTCATTGGTCTTCCTTCAGAGGGCTTGATTTCCCGAGGAATCCAGTCGGTAACGGTTCTCGTCCATCGATTGTTGATGAAGCGCATCACATGTCCGGCCCACCTTCTTTTCGATATCCTGGCGTGTAGAACGGCGTCTCTGATTGCCAATCGTTGACTTACGTCGAATTTCGGATCCTCTCATTTGAGAGATACGAGGTACTCCTAGCATCGACCTTTCGACTACGCGTTCGCTGACGCCAAGTAATCTTTCATCTTGCTTACGTAGCGACCAGGTTTCTGCTGCATACGTCAGGGCACGGATAATCGTCGAGTCGAAAAGATAGGCAAAGAAAAAAAAAAGAAAAGGTTCTTAGTCTTCTTCACTACATCTTCGATGAAACGTTCCTAAGCCGCTCATTTCCTCCTGCTCAACTCTGTAGCTAGGTCGTTCATCATGTTGATTTCACGACCTAGATAGACGTAACTGTAGCATTCGGAGATTGTCGCTCCGTTGAGCATGGATGAGGCGTTTAAAACCCATCCGTTCCTCATGAACATCGTTTTCGTCAGATTTAGTTAAAGATCAATCTCCAATGCAATTCTGTTAGCGCGCGTCGACCAGGGGATAGACTCAATCTTTATTTGAACACTACTATCTGTCTCTCATCGGAACTATAGCACAAAATCACAGCTTTTCCATTGAATCCTCGTCAAACCCATACGAGAAGGAGGTAGATGGGGACACATCATGGAGTATAACATGAAGGGGGATATAGAAAGAAGAAGCAAAGCAATGTGATCCGCATTTGGGTCTCTTAAAGAACCCGTGACCAACTGATAGATCAGAAATTTCGGGTTTACCCTCTAGATTCAGCAGTCCTCCTAGCACTATGTTGTGCAGTAAGGAAGTGAGCTGATAAACGAACTATGTTAGGAAATCTGCGCACTATTCACAGCGCTTTTGGACGAATCTTTTAAAATTCGATCGGCACTCACATTGTCCAACGGTTTTGTGCAGTTGAAAAGTCCAAAATAATCCTGTCTCCGAAATTCAGAATAATGCACATTGATAACAAATGACCGGTCATGTAGTAAAAAAGTGGATAATAAGGACGAAAAGTACGGTGGAGTGGACTAGTTGGGTAGAAGTGTCAAAAAGGACGGCTATGTGCGGACGTGTTACTGGTCAATGTAAATCATTTGCATTCGCATTTGGTAACGAGTTTACGATCACGGAATGGACCACGTGAATGTCATTATCCTTTCCGTTGAATTCTGCATAACTAATAACCACATTTGAATCTTGTCTTGCACATAGCTTGATGTTGAGGTCTAAAAGACGAGGATTGTGAAGAACAACATCACTTTACTTCCCTGAAACCATAAACGTCTAATCCGTATTGTTACTTGTTCACAACAGTCGATGTCCATTTCAAAGCGAGTGTCGACTAATAGATCAACGTTTTCGCTTTCTGTACCATTGCATGTTCTCAGAAGTAGTCCTTTACGCTATTATGAGAAAGTGTACGCTGTTTTTCATCTACCACTCTGGTGAGTTCGTACTTGGATGTCCTTCTCTCAGCTTAGATTCGTCAAAAGTTTTTCTTGTCATTTTGAGTGTTTTTGAAACACTGACTGTTAGGTTGGCTCTCACAATTTAAACAGCCTAAAGTGGCCTTAGGGTATTGATGGCCTTTTCAATCCTGTAGCGATCAATGCTACGCACTTCGAAGTGTTTTGGGCTCAAATGTACGGCAAAATCATTCTATCCTTTTCTGCGTGTAGTACACACAAACTATTAGGTCGTTCCATAAAATTTTGGCGCTATAGCAATGAACATCAAAATTTTCAAGAAAAAGGAATTAAAATTACAAAATTGACTGTACTTGCTTCAAGAAGGAGCTGTTTTGAGAAGAAATTCGCTTGCTACTATACACGAGTGGCGCGTAGTGGAAAATGCGAGTGAAACGGCGCGCAATATTAATGGAGCTTTTTGTGAGGGGCCCGAGCGCAACTGTCTCTCCATACTGTTCTCTCGAGCTTTTGACTTCGCGAATCACTTCCTAACCGTCCTTTCTGCAACCATATCATCTTCCCAAGCTCCACTAATCTTGCGTGCCGCCTCTTTAGCATTTTCCCTTACGCGTCATTCATGCATGAGTTGCAAGCGAGTTTGTTCCAAGACAGCTCCATTTCAGAGCAAGTGTCAGCAAGTTATATGCCAAAATGTTAGCAAGAATATTTGCAATTGAACCATACCAAAATCATACAATTTTATTTAGTTCTGGTTAACAAATTTTGTGCTTATTTGTCTAGTGCCAAAACGAACGACCCAATAGTATTGTCGAGTTCTGGCGTGGGGTATTCGTAGCATTTACACAATCAGTGACCTTTTTAGTCATGGGTCTTTGGATAATCTGATAAGGAAAGTTTGGACTAACTAAAAACTTTACTTCTTCTTCTAGATTTTCCAATACCAATGCATGCATAGACAAAAAAAAATTTGTTAGGAGGACAAGAAGTATAATGAGATGTTATAAATTATTACATGTTACCGAGCAAAGGACGTTTCAGACTAATATGGATAATCTCTCCATCGATGACACCAAAAAAGTCGAACACATGAAAGAGGTTCTCCATAGAAGAGGATATCGTTTCCACTGATAGTGTTTTTGCTACAAACTAAGCTTTTTGTGACAATTTATCATCTTTTATTTGAAATTGGTGTAACTCATTATTTGACGACGTCATAGTTCGCGTATGTTTGGTTGATTCACTTCTCCGCTACCAAAATATAAACAGTGCACCTTCCCGGTTGATCTATTTGATTGTTCATCTTTCTCATTCATATCGTACATTCGCCATGTATCTCATTCTCTCTGATGATAAATTTTTCGACCATTATATCATATCTTTTTCGAAAGGTTTTTCTCTTATGTGATTTGGCGTGTATGTATTTCATGTTTTTGTAGAGTTCTATGTTCTGCTCTAGTAGATAAGTAGTTAGAATTAGCCTTTTAGTAGCGCAAATTTTTATAATTTTGTAAGTAAAGACGTATCTGATAGACATCTCTTTCCTTTCAAAAATCGGCCGTCTAATAAATATGTAAATTATTATGAGTTACATCAAACCTTTCGTTTCGAGTGTTTTCTTAAGACCACGCTCAAATTTCAACATGTTTGTAACTATTGTTTGAGCAAACATGTCATGTGGTCTGTTAAATGGGCTGACTTATAGAGCCCGACACACGTGTTTCGACCTGACGGTCTCATCAGTCGGACAGATACCTCTCGTCATAAAAAGGTAAGAAGAAAGAGGAAAAGACGATGGGTAACTGTCCGACTGATGGGACCGCCAAGGTCGAAACACGGGTATCGGGCTCCATAAGTCAGCCCATTCAACACACCACATGACATGTTGGCTGAAATATAATTACGACATATTCAGCTACGAGATACGAGAGCAAGTCAGCCGAATATCTTCATAACTTCAGCAGCAAGAATCACCAAACCTAGATTTCCAATCACATAAGAGACAAAAGGGGCGCCTGAGTGGCTTCAATGCTCGTTGCTGTGCGACCCTCTCCGGCGGTCAACAAAGCGCCCTAGAGCCAGGCTATCCCCAAAATTGTAAGGAGACGTGCTCGACTAATATCTTACGACATTCAAGAAAAGGAAGAAAAGCGATTAAATGTTAGAAGTACTGGGATCTACACAATAAAAAATTGCGATGAGGGGTTGTGTAGAGAAATAAGAGACAAAAAGATCCTCTTTCAAATATATATCTTTATTGTTTCGTTGCTTGCTAACTGTTTCTTACACACTGGGACAGGGTGGAAATGTCGATATGAAACGGTTCTAGCCTGTCACGTTGGCTATAAAACAGTGACCGTCTCGATGGAAGGACACCAAGAGTGAGGTTGCTTCGTTGAACCCGGTCCTCCACTGAATAAGATCCAACGTGGTACGAATACCAAAAACAACTTCAAGAGAACGAATGATTGTTTACAATCGATTCGAAATATTAGCTTCGGGGAAGACGATTAAGATTTTTTCACATTAGTCTCATGTTAGCTCGGTCACAAAAACTTCCCTGTTCGAATTTGGCGTTGAGCCTTATAACTATGCATGATTACAATAATCCATTCCATCAAAGTACTCTCTTTTGGTCCAATGAACAGCAAATCCAGTGGAAATCACTACTGCAAAAAGAATGGGCAAATGCAGACAGGTTTTACATAGAGGTTTTTAAAAAACAGCTCGCAATTTTCAAGGCTAACAATAAAGTGTAGGAATGCTTATATGTCAAATTCTACCAACATGGCATAAGAGGCTTGATGAACCAGCACCATGATTGTCATGATTAAGAACAAATAACTAACGGCAACCCTGTTTAAATAGCCCCTCATCTCTCTCTCTCTCTCTCTCTCTCACGCGATGCATGACCAAGTGGTGAATCGCAAATTGAACACGAACCAAGGGAAACTAGTTGGTTTCCTGAGACGTAGGAATCAGAGAGCAGACTCCCTTTTTCTGCAGTGCCAATTATAGCAATTTTTGAAAGTCAGATCCGTTATAGCGTGCAGTTAAGGGGCTGGGAGGTATCTGCGAGGCGGTTAGGAGTTGCTTCAATAAATAAGTTGTTTCTTGTTCTTTTGAGAGAAATTGGCAAAATACTCTTGAGTACCGGACCCCACATTCCGAGTTCAGCAACCTATGATTTCGATATAAAATGCTGAACACATTTAGGAATGCGAACCTCTTTTAGACCACGAAAAACCCAGTAAGGCAGCGTCGGGAAGGACGAGTGCGGAGTGGCTGGTAAAATCTCAGAGCTGTACTAAATGCCAAATTCGCAGCGGGCTAATGTGACATTGCATTCAGAATGCGGTCACATATGCATACGAATCCTCTTGAGTGGATTTTATAATGCAAGCAAGAAGGGTAATCTATGACGTCATCGGCCTGGCTGAGAC
The DNA here is from genome assembly GCA_019055375.1 of Parelaphostrongylus tenuis. NCBI lineage: Eukaryota > Metazoa > Nematoda > Chromadorea > Rhabditida > Metastrongylidae > Parelaphostrongylus > Parelaphostrongylus tenuis. Next base: position 90,213 of record JAHQIW010005194.1, on the reverse strand, counting down.
GAGACCGCAATGTACTCAAAATATCCATGGTAGTGTAGATGATTCTCGATATATTTGGTATTCGGTGGAGGTTTTACCCAGGGTTGGTGTTTTTGTCAAAACAAGTTTGACCATGAACATTAATTCATCCGAACGGGCGGTCCGTGGTGGACGCTTAAGGTTAAAACCATGTAAATCAATGCCGGATTTGATTATTTTCGCTATTTATGCACCAACGTCATGCTACGACGTTTACGAAATCGCGACGTTATATATGAACTTAGAATAGTTTTCCAGAGATGATCGTACAACCATCACAGTCATCATTGGGCATTTCAATGCAATAGATTGGGAAGAACGCCTCAAGAACGTCACACTGAAGTCCGCGCACTATAATGGAATGAACAGCGTGAGAGACTGTCTAATTTTTGTCATGACGAACAAAACCATTCATGATTACCCGCAGTTTAAAACGACAAAAAAGTGAATAACGGTGGACGTTGAAGTGTTTCTATAGAGAAGACCATAACAAGCTACACTATAACTTTGCAAGTTGAAGGTTCAACCTAGCCAATGTCGCTGCTGTTCTAAAATTTTATACCGATAAAACCACCGCCTTTTTCGCGCAACATTCCATTTATCGTGGCAAGGTATAAATACCGCCAAGTTTGAATGAGAAACTTCAAAATTACTGCAGACTGCAGTTTTTCAAGTGTTAGTCGGCTCTTGGTAAAATAGTGTCATTAGGGATTTTGACGAAGAATGCGATTGGGTTTTAGGTTAGCGTTTCCGAAGCTGAGAGTAGACACTTAGAAACGTTTATTCCACAAATATAATATTTCAGTTGATACGGCAATGTAAAATTGCACCACACGTAGGCAACCGAAACCGCACGTTCACACTTGCAAAACACTGAAGGGGAGCTATCAAAGATCCTTGAGAGAGAAGGGAAGCTATTATTACTAATGCTGTAGAGGCTGGAAAGAGTATTCGCAAGGCCTGCAGCAGTTTTCCCCTTGAATAACTGCTACTTTCCTTTCTCTTCTACGCTTATTCTATCGCACATCATCAAATAATCAATATATTAGTTGTAGATGATAAAAAAGGTCAGGCAGCGAGTCATAGTGTCGGTTAGCCAGCTGGGTCAGCGGATGAACCGTTTTTGTGGCTCGCAGCTGGCATTTCGAACGGTTCTCAGATTAAAGACGGACACAGAAATTCTCGATCGACGAACAAGTGCACGCCTCCGATGACACTTTAGTCGCCTCAAATGGTTTTGAAGCAGCCGTTACCAAAATCCTTGGCTTACCTTCTTAAATATTTTTGTTTATTTATTCATCTCAATAATCTCTTCTTGTCCGTTTAAAAGTAGGCATAACCTCTAAATCACTCCAATAGCACTTTCACGCTTCTCAAGTCACTGTCAACCATATTAGAATTACCCTCCTGGTCTCTTAAGTACCCCTCCAGGACTTAGCCACATTTCCAAAATCTCACTCGCCTTAATACTCTCCTAACCATTTTGTTGTTGTGAATACGGAAACATCCACAATGGCAACAGAGCATACTGTACTGCCCTATGGTTGGTCCACAACCGGAGACAAGGTATCCAGTCCTGTGTACATAACCACGGCCCTAGCTTCCACACATATACTCACACACTGAATACCATCTTTGGTGATAGCATTCACGGAACGGACATAGCACGTCTCACACTCAGCCAACTTGTCGTGTTCCGCATTCAACCTATCGTCCCATAAGTAACTTAGAATAATGCTTAGTTAAGGTTGCCTTCAATGCTATTGTATCCTGTCCTACACCCGCACATCACATCATAGCAGCAGCCCTCCAACTAGCCGTCACTCCTCAGGAGTCATTGCCACTCACCCGATCTTACGAGCATGATTCCATAGACCTGCTTCTCTCTGGTACTCCACTACTAATCCCATATTATCCACTTATTTTGTGGATACATTTATCCCTATCGTTATTTGTTGTCGATACGTTATATATTGCTTATAAGCGTTCAATTACCCAAGTTTTAGGCTGTTCGATCTACGGCGAAATAGAGTCAAAAGTCCCGCATGGCAAGATTTACAAGGCGAGCAAACTCCCAAGCCAGTGCGAAGACAACCAAAGATTCGCCACTTGCAAAGCAAGCTGAGTGCACTCCGACGCTCCAACGGAGCAGTTACATCATCTAGAGAAGCAATGGAAAAATCATTCACGTTTATCACTTGGCTGTCTCTATTATTCATGTCCTCTTGATCTCACATGAAATAGAGGAGAATATTATAGCAGTTATTAAGCGGAAATACGGCTATTTCTTTCTTATCTCTTTTCCTCTTGATTATAAATGCATGTACCTACAGATAGTCAACATTAAATCTAAATCAATCAAAGCACTCTCCAATGAAAAACCTATGCACTTGATGATACGTAATAAAACGTGGTTGGAAAGTAGTGTTGCAGTTATTCAGGAAATAACCTGTATAAAATTATTCAACAATGTTTTCATTTCAACCGCTATTTCAGCATTAGTATGATGATGATTATATACTATCGCTGGCAAGCTATGTGCAAAACTTTCAACCTCGGGCGGGAGTTGAACTCGCGTCTCACCTTTTCCGGAGCATATGTTCATGCTTCGCTACTGTGGCTGTTATTAGTCTACCTTTAGCACAAGTCGGCTTATCCTCTCTGTAACGATTGTCAACGGTTCTGTCCGAAGTTTGAAGTTCTGTATATCACTCAATATTACTGGATTCGCACTTATAACATCATACTACTGAAAGAGCGATTGACTAGAGAATTCTTGTCGATTACGTATTTTCACCAGTTGACAGCGCAATTAAGTTCAATGACGATATGTTCTTACCAGACCAAACCTTGAAGGTTGATTGCTGACAGAATTGATGCCTTGTATCGCAGAGTGATATCAGAACAAGTGCCTCGGTAGTACAGTGGTTAATACGCGCCACCTGAAAGGGTGAAATGCGCTTAACACCCGTCAGAGGTTGAAAGTTTTGTATATCACTCAACAGTGTTGAATGAAAGCGGATGGATTCGTCGTACAAACGGTTCTTCTGAAATCCAACAATATGTTTCTCTTGTAAATAATGGATCAACACCTAATTCGGGCAGGATGATACCTAAGCACCTGAAGAACCTACGACTAGATCTAATCAGTATACTGGACCGGCTCTTCACACGTTATTGTCTAAATTAAAGGTTCTCAATCAATGAGACAAGTAAGGAAGTATTACTGTTCAGAAGAGGAAACCTTCATGACAAAGGCAATAATCGCCCAATCTGCTTACTTCTCGCCGTCTATAAGCTCTTCATTCCAAGCATGTTGAACAGGATTAAATCTACCTTGGATGAAAGACAGCCATGCGAGCTAGGAAGGTTTTAGAAAGGATATAGTATTATAGGCCACATCCACACGATAACAAGAGTCATTGAAGTACAAAAGAGAGCTTTGTCCCACTTTCATAGATTTAAAGTCCTTTGATCTAGTTGAAATGAAAATAGTCGCAGGACCTCTGGAAAGCCAGGGCTCTCCTCTCCAGTACATAAATATCATTTGTGAGCTACATAAAGATTCCACAACCATGATATCATTTTTCTATAACGATATAACTATTGATGCTGGAAGAGGGTGCGACAAGGCGATGTCGTCAAAATTATTTACTGCTATCCTTCAGCACTTCATGCGGACATCAGAATTAAACAACGTGAGAAGAAATTCAACAGTCGACAATTACACCACCTCGCCTCGCTGATAACGTCGTCCTTATAAAACCAAGCATCATCCACGCGGAACAAATGTTGACTGGTTTCGACAGCGCATATGAAATCACTGGTCTCCGACCAAATTCAATGAAAACGATGCATGAGGAACCATTCAGTGTCAAACGCCTCATTCACGCTCAACGGAACGAGTGAATTCAAATGCTCCAGTCACATCGGCTAGGTCGCGATCAACATGAAGGACGACTTTTCCAGATATGAGCAGGAAAAAAAGAGCGGCTTGAGGTGCGCTAACTTGCATTTGGGATGTAGTGAAGAGAACGAAGAGTATCCGACTCCGCACCCAATTTTTGACGATTATTCCTGTACCAACTTATGCATCAGAAATAGGTTGCTACGTTAGCAGGATGAGGATCGATTAGCGTTATTGAGCGCGCATGTGAAAGGTTGATGATTAGGGTATCTAGCATCTCGCAACTGAGGGAGAGGATCCGCAATTCTAAACGCGTCAACGATCGAATATCAAAGACGCCGTTCTACACGTCAAATATTGAAGGCGTGGTGGGCGGACACGTGTGGAAATGTCAAACACACTACGAGATTGCACCGGTGATGTTCTAAGACCTTTACGAAAAACCTAGGTGAAAGATACAATGGTCGGCGATTACCTACAGCGAGTAGGACGCACAGAGCTACTCATGTTCGCGTAATGGTGTGTTCTCAAGTTATTCAATCATAATTATCGTGACAAATGATCGAGATGATACTCTCAGTGGTCTTATGCACTTATAGTGTAGCACCAGATAAAATAAAAATTGTATCGTCTATCAGTTTCTTCTTGGAATGATTTGTCTGAGTTTTTGACCTCGCTGAGATGTTATGCTCTAATTTATGGTCTACAAGAGAAGTTACATCTTTTATCGGATGTGAAACTCATCAATAACACCTAGATTCACCGAATGCGACTATCTGTCAACCTCGACATTCTTCAGTAATTCCTGATTCTCTTTTCAAATCGATCGTGAGGTCTTCTAACGCTGTTTATTTTGAGAACTGATGTTTCGGCGGTTTCGTCGTCTTCACAACCTGAAAATATGAGGTTGCCCCCAATCCAATCAGTCAAACACCTCCATCACTTAAAAAGAAATTGCTAAACCTAATTTCAGTCACATTAAGCACATAATAATTTTGAACATACTCACCGTTTCTAATGAGTCTTCCAATGAATGATTCGAGTGGAGACCTACGCAGAGGTCACATGGGCAAAGAATGCACCTCCCTCTTTGAGACGACACTCTTATATCATTGGTGCTGTTTATCCAATATGCTTTTAAAGTCATACGCGCTGATTTTTCATTTCCTCTGCTAAAACAGTGACTTCTACGTCAAAATTCTCTCCGTTGTATATCTGCATCTTATGCGGGCTTAGTGAGGCGTTTGGTTTAACACTATGTTTGTTGGCTAGATGTTCTCTATACAGACACAGAATGGCCTACCCGTTCCTCCGATGTATTTATCGCCTCATGCCCTACAAGAAATTATGTCAAATTTACTCACCCTTTGTTTATCGACTATTTGTCACATATCTCGTTGAAACATTCGTATTATGCACTTTCAGAATGTTTTTAGCCACCTTTTTTGAGGCTTTGTTAATATATTTGAAGCAACACTTTGGCAGACACGCGTGTTTCGGCGGTTTTGCCATCAACAGTGTCATTTTCTCGGCTACTCACCGCCTATCATAGGAAACGTGCCCCAAAGAATGATAAACTGTACATAAGTGAATCATTACTGACTTGTTGCTCTCTATGGAGGCGCCGGCCGAATGGTTGTGGTGTTGGTCACGGCTCCCAGGCAGTCAGCAACAACATTCTATGGATTGTCATAGGATCCTCGAGGTTGCAGAGAGACTCGCTTCTCAAGTATTCTACGTCGTTCAAAAAGAAGACGAAAAACGAATTGGATGCTAGAAGTACTGGGACCCGCACAATGGAAAGAAACACTGATGACGGATCGAATAAAGTAGTTAAAAAAAGTTGTTCTCTACAGTTAATACCTTACGGCTGACATACTTACTTAGATACTTAGATACGTAGATGCTTCGCCTTCACCAGTTGTGCGGACCCCAGCTCATATTCCAAATGTTATATTGCTAGTCCTGCATACAATATTCCATGGTTTCCAGACGTAACCTTAAAAGGGCGTTTTCAGGCCTTCACCATGTCGTTTCCATGGAATGCATTTCAGCGATGGATCGTTGGTCGGGCTTCGTAATTGTTGATTCGGTGATGACCGAAATCAAGAATAAAAGTAAGAAAGAAAATCAACCGAGCGCTCACAGATGATGTAGAAGCTCGCGGCTGGTATAAATAGTGTAATACCTTCTTTTGACTATTAAAACCTCTTCAAAACAAATATACATACTTTTTGAGAATGTTTTTAGCAGTCCTTTTCGAGGTTTGGTTGCTTTGGACGAATTAACTTAACGTCGAAAGAGAAGGCTAGAAACATTGTGTTGGAGTACCTACACCCAAACTCATGCTGTCACCGTCTTTACCGTCAGGGCAAATTCTGCACTCTTCTTTTGTAAACACACGGTCATGTAATGGTCGAAAAGCAATTGCAGCCTCAAATTTTCTATGATATATCAGTCAATGCTGCCGATTTTCAGCCCTGTCCTATTAAACGTTTTACAGCTATACTTACCTCTTTTTAAAAGAATGGCGCGATAAACGGAGCTTTGTTCTCGTTCGAACTCTAACGTTTTCTTAGCCCTCATGCACAGAATGGACGCTCGCGAAGGCGTATTCCGAACGCCGCCAATGTGTGTAGAGGAAGAGAGGAGAACGTAGGGTCCCTAAAACTGACCCAGTAAAGGGCCTTTTTTGAGAGCGACGAAAACGTAGCTCCTCGGAACAAGTTGGAAGGAAATAATGTGCCCGCGAAGATAAAAAAACAAGCGAGGGAAAGGTATCGTTTGTCGTGCCATTCTTTCCGAACGAGATAACTATAGCTATAAAACGTTGTTTGAAAGGGCAGGCTTAGAAGGATAGGATACGACTGTCGAGCCATCTAATACTCAAAAGCACTAATTATTGCAACTTTTTATACACCGTACAACGGAGGAATGCAATAGACGGTGACTGCACGAGTGTAGGCGCAATTTCTCTAATCCCTTGCAAAGCGAACGGCGAAAGATACTTGACGAACCCCCGAAAGTCAGCTCCCATAATAAAGTGGGTTATAGAGCCTCGTTTCGGCCACAATTCAATAAGTGGTCTTCTTTTTTCTGTTTGCTGAAATGACATATAGATATGCGAGGTGTTCTGCTCACTTAATTATTGTTGATTGAGTATAAGATCTGCTTTGCTATTTTATCGAGGTCTGATATCAGTACTAGTGTGCATCAGTGACGGTTAGTGGGTTTTTTTGTCAACATGCCGCCGTCTCTGCATGTGATTTTCAAACTTTCTAACGATATTATCTAGTTTGATCAAAATCGAATAAAAGTATCAATGGACTTCTGCATGATTTGCATTGCATCTGTTAACTTTTCTGCTCCAATTTTCTTTGTCATTTTGCAGTTACATTAAAAGTATTTCTAAGCTTTGTACAACAACACATTATTTACCACATAGTTGGTATCAGTCGTTTTTGTCGCAGGAAATTTCAGTCTCTGGACAGCAAACTTTGGTGCAATCCACAAGAACTTTCTCCTTTTGTAGTAAAGATCTGTGGCACGTCTTTCTAATACGAACTGAGCACTTCGGAAAATAATCTCTGAAGAAGTTACGGAATTCGTGTGATTGAAATTGACAAGTTCTCAAAGTTCAGTTATCTTTCTTCACGAATATCTATTTCGATGGTGGCTAAAAGGCATATCAATGATTTCAAGTAAATTCCATTTATGCTGTACGTAATGCGCAAACTTCTGTAGCCGTTTCGCTCACCTTCCTGATTACCAGGGTTTCTCAGCGAATAAAAACGCTATGAAATAAATGGCAGTAAATATAGCTTTATTAAATAATATTAATAGGTACAAAGTTGCTAATCCAGCGCTGAAACTATTAGAACTGAAAGAATTCTCATCAAAAAAAGTGAGCCGATTCGCACTGAGCTACTCTAAACGCTTTTTCATTGTAATAAATGGAACGTACAATTTTTGGTTGATGAAATAAGTTTTGAAATAGTCAGTCGTCACATAAAAAAAAACGTGAAATAGTTCTCATATTGAAAATTCCAATTGGTTGTCCACAAGGTGCTCTTCTACAATAATTTTGTTGAAATATTGTTCCATACATATGCTCGTTCAAAAGTTTTGGGCTAAGAAATTCGAGTTTGACACGAGAAGAGGCTGATGTGCCGGAAAATGGACTAGTTCTGGTCGTCGTACGATCAGCATAATCCACACGTCTTCATACAGTATTCGCGTTTAATTTCAGTACTATAGATCTTGCAGAAGCCATTACGATTCCATACAGCACAACTGAAAAAGGCATGACAGTTCCATCTCATCGGCTGTTTTTCAAATCTTGCTATAAACATTCAATAAAATGTGTAAGAATGTTCAAACCTTACCGAGGTCGTTACGTCGGAGCCATGCACGTGTTTTGGAGGTATCGCCCTCTTCATCAGTGGCCCACGCCTCACAATGAGCCCTGTAGCATGGAGGAGAGACGTATGTGGTGATAGCACGACGTACAATGACATTGGATTATCTCCGCTTTTTCAGTTGATGTATTGCGGCTGGTAGATCTCACTCGGCTATTTTTATACGTCGCTATAAGCATTTGATAAAAAAGAAAAGAATAAAAAAGTCGAGATGACACAATGTCATTGTACGTTGTGCTATCACCACATACGTTTTCCCTCCCTGTTAGAGGCCCAGTGTGGGGCATGGGCCACTGATGAAGAGGGCGTAGGAAAACAGTACTCTCCTAGGGAGATTTATTTGTGGAGGAAATGTAGGTTATTGGTGCATTGGATGACTCGTCACCATATTCCATTCACTTCCCAGTCAAGAGAAGTGGGGAATTTGCGGTACAAAATACACTTCTTGTGCAATAATACAAACCTAAGTACAATTATAAACTTGCATTAATCACAAAGGCATATTTAACTTTGAGTCAGTAGAAGGAGAGAATGAGTACACCTGAATTATCTATGTATCATCATGCACCTATTTGTTTATTCGGTGCTCATGCCTCTGCCCTTCACTTATCGAGTGCCTTAAGAGGTCCACATAAGGTAAATACTCAGTAATGATAACGTGGAACTCAATCCACCAGAGGCATTTTTAACGTCTTCCAACCATCGTGATAAATATCGTAGTTCATATTAGATATTTCCGTGTTAAGATGGCACTATACTTTAAAAAGGAGTGCTTCCTAAGAAGCTTCAGCACTTTCGAACATTCGATTACTGTTCAGAGCGCGTGTGACGAAATTTTTAGAGGCGCTTTGTGACATAAAAGTGGTCAACGATCCTGCTCCCAAGGATCACGAAGCCATCCATCCCTGCGGGGGCCAGTGATTTAGTAGCAGACATGTTTGGGAGGTTGACAGCACTGACTTGACGCATCGGTAGGGCGCAGCGAGTCATTGCAAGGACCAGATATGCATTCAATCACTCAAGCGATGTTAGATGACGAATATGTGGCGCATTTCTTAGGAAACTGATCTCGTCGAATCTTTCGCTCATTTCGTTGTAATGCCATCGGGTTTCCGCTACACAGGCTCAGTTGTAAGTTAAGAATTTTGCTGTCGTGATAGCTTTTAAGTGGTTGAGCGGTCCCTAAACATCCCAGAAACTTTCTAACAGATTTTTCCAAGTTTTTGACAGTTTTTCAAAGAAGACTTATACTATTCTTTTCTTTATTCAAAACTTTCACGAGGTTGGTAATTTGTTCTTTTTCTCAAAACTTGATGGCTAACCTTTCGGCGGCAATGACTTCGTCAAAGCCTATACGTATGAATGGTACCATATCTGAATCTGATTACTCGGTTAATATTTCGCAAGTATCAAAAATCTAATAGAACAGAAATCAACAGTCTAGTCATTCTAAAAAGCCCTACCTTTTTTTGTTTTCAAGACTGGTCTAGTGTGACACGATTCATGAAATAAACCACACTCAGACTAGAAGATGAATCGGAGATAAGGTGCCATATCACTTGTTATGTTTAGGCATTCCCACATCCTACTCATCCAGAGAGGAGGGGGAGGGGGAACCCCTGAGGTCTTTTGGATAAGCCACAAACGACCGGAAATGAATAGGAGGGGGGATCGCCTGAACATAACAAGCGATATGGCACCTTATCTCAAATTCATCTTCTAGTCTGAGTGTGGTTTATTTCTCAAAGAAGGCGTTGCCGGCGAAACGTTAGCCATCGAGTTTTGAGAAAAGAGGAATTACCAACCTCGTGCAAGTTTCAAATAAGAAAAGGAGAGTTCGTGAGAAATTTCACATTTCTTCAATCATGCCGAGTTTTAGAGATAGTCGAACTTTTGAGTTGTTACAAGACTTGTACTATTTTGCTAACTCCAGAAATATGCTTGTCCTTCATGAGGTGGAACCGATGAGTGCGGGTGTATTGCTGAACGTGTCAGCAACATTATTCCAGCTGGTAATTGAGGATCTTCAGAACCAAATTAAATGGCGAAATCGAGAACAATTAGCAGTTGGATTAAGAATTTTGACAGTGGTAGTGAAAAAGTATCGTTTATAAGAGAACACCCACTAGCTCGAAGCATCAAAGCACGAAATCTGTGTTGTTCCGCCGCAATACCCACAAGTCCGTGGACAGTACCTGCAAGCACTCAATGTCACGAACAGCTTAGCAGCTGATATCATCTGATTTTACTTCTTCAAAAGGTCATGATAGAGGGGATTTACGCAATAGTCCTTGAGTTTCGTGCAATTCACAGCCGGATTGTCCTCACAGGGGCTGCTAGCTGAAAAAGTATTGGTATCATACTGCTTTTTGCAAACAATCCGCTCACACTTTCAAACAGATAAGGCTTATTTTTTCATATTAATTTGGGCATTTGTGAACACCACTTCCTACTATAATCTATCGTTAAATCGGACAGCTAACATTTTGCCCCTATTCTGAGATCATTTAACTTCTCTGGATTACATAGACATCGTAGTAACATAAACGTATCTTGAATCAACCTTGGGATACAGTAATCAACGCTAATCTTACTTGTTGGGGTTCCAGTCACAGTGGTTCCCGTTGTTGTTGCTGATGGTGAAGCTGTTGTTGCTGACGATGAAGTTGTTGTTGCTGATGATGAAGTTGTTGTTGCTGACAATGAAGTTGTTGTTGCTGATGAGGAAGCTGTTGTTGCTGATGATGAAGTTGTTGTTGATGATGATGAAGTTGTTGTTGCTGATGATGAAGTTGTTGTTGCTGACGATGAAGTTGTTGTTGCTGATGAGGAAGCTGTTGTTGCTGATGATGAAGTTGTTGTTGATGATGATGAAGTTGTTGTTGCTGATGATGAAGTTGTTGTTGCTGATGATGAAGTTGTTGTTGTTGATGGTGAAGTTGTTGTGTCTCCATTCTCTCTGGTTACGCTTGTTGTAGATACTGATGGAGTTGGCGTCGTCGTTGTCTGTATCACAGAGATAACTGTGAGAACAAGTAACAGCACTGTGACGATTGAGTTGGCAGAATAATTCATCGGGACAATTATAACTTTATCTATTCACGGTATCTTTTATACGCGATCTGTTTATCAAATTTATCTCGACAAAAATTTTCGGTGGTGGGTGTGTCCAAAACCACTCAGCACTGTGCTTTACAGGGCAAACATTCATTGTTTTCTCATAATATGATGTGAATTTCAAGCAGTAAAGTGGAGAAAGTAACGTCTAGTAAAATGGAAAAGAAAGTTATTCTAAAACACGGTTATTCATTTCTTACAAATGTTGAATGTGCGTAAAAGGTCACGGTAGTAAATCGTGGTCATCCAATTCTACAACAATCGTATCTCAAAACAATTTTCTCAGTCATATTATGCACCTCACAACCAATGCGATTTACATTACATTATGGATATCTATCTAACTCAAGTGATCCAAGGATTTTGAACGACAGCAGATGGATTTTATGTTAGTGCTCTTCAAATATAGCACACATTTTATGTGCGACAACTGGAACCGATCTATATGTATGCCAATATCTGAGCACGAATTTCAAAAGTTGTAAAAAGATACTTAGCAATCAATCGTACGCTACAATTGGTAGTCGTAATCAAGCAGTCGCGAAGACGTGAACTCGAGATTCATGACTGTCGAGAACGATGACATTTGAGAGAACTGTTGAGTTTATCTCGAAGATACAGATAGTGGTGATGACAAATGCTGAAGCTCTCAAGGACATACCGTCTACCTTAAAGAAGACATTGATGTGATCTTAATTGATGTTTTGTGCAAGAGTGACGCTTATAGGAAATCTCGGGAAAGATGATCGGCAGGTGTACAGTTTTACTAGATTGAGGTAGTTTTATCTTAATACCAAAATACGGTAAAAGTTGACGGATTAAATGTACTCTAGGAAAGAAGGTTGTCGTATTTAGACAACAACTCGGGAAATTTTCTAACCCGTTCAAATTACTCTTCGCTTTTGTTCCGCAGCATGATATTTCTTGAACGATAATGAAATTACGAAGAGCTTTCGAGATGAGCAGAAATGAGTTGTATTCTTCTCATTCTTTTCGTTTCCGCGTTGCTGAATGTTGAAAAATTGGTGCTGACAAGGAAGATTATCTTATTATGCCTGAAGGACAGAGAATTTATTGTGCACATGTGACCGATTAGCGATCACTTCTGTCCTTGTAGCTTATGTGACGATTAAAAAAGTGTATCAATGAATTCTGCCTGTGACAGGCGTAAATAGTTATGAGTAAGATCTTAGCTTATCGAATTTTTAACTACTGGTGAAAGGTCATTCATAGTGTTTTGGTCACCAGTTATCGTACTCTTACTGGTCTTTACAGAAATATGTCAACTTACGATGTATGAACAGCTTTTGCTTTGTCAGGCAGACTAAATGCCCTTTTGATTATTCATTACGGAACAACGGCCGCACTTGTGCAATTAACTGACTGAACGTTTAGGGTCGCTTTAGATTTGCTATTTTGAGGGAAGAATTGTCTCTACCGCATGCAACATTCATAAGGAAGACATCGGCCGCAGCAATTCATCTAGCAATTCCACAACTGACATCACTGTGAAGTCGTCATGCTGCCATGCCTATGGAGACCGACGCACGCTACACCATATTCACATCCTCAGACACATTTGAATAATTTATCGAGCGGACTTCTTCCTTTTTATCACAATAATACATGAACACTACACTTTGATTACGAGATCATTTCGACTAGGCGTTAACATTCCTGTTGCTTGCTTAATACGCTCTGTAGACACTACTGCGAACAAAAGCATCAACGTAGTGTTCTCAATGACATCTTCTTCCTGGTCGCATCTATATGCTGCTTATATTATGACCTGCCCACTGTTACAATCATGGAGATTATTTCCGGATGATTTTTGATAGTAAGTTCTTATATGACAGATCGAACCAAGGTTTGCAACTTCTAGAATATACAGTAATCAATTACTGATAGAGAATAACGTTTTTAATCCGTATACTTTCATAGTTGAAGCTAACAACGAAATCACGAACGAAAGGACGCGATTTTTATTATTATCTGTAAAACTGTTCTCTATTTCGTGATAATTTAGCTTTTCCGTACTGGAATTGTAGAAGAGATTTTGTTCTATGAGTTTAGGCTTCTTTTTATAATTCTATAAAGCCCTTAGGCTCTCGACGTTGATTAATCTCTGAGAAGTCATTAATGACAGGCTTCCTTCGAGTGATCGACTGCTTCTCTGCCCCTTACAAAGACTCGCGGTGGCCTACGAATCTATCAAGTCAGTGCTGCTATCCTCCCTACACAAGTTTGGTATCAATTTCCCGATAGCGGAAGTATGAAAGGCTTGCTGATCAGTGTGCGCGAGATAGAACCATCGATCACGTGTGTAACGCAAAGCATCTTTAATCACTGCGCCAATGCGCTCATTGATTCTACTTCGTCAAATAAATCCGCTATTAAACCTAAGGTAGAAATTTAAGTTTAGGAGTATAAAACGCTTTCTTTTTTTCGCTCTTTCAGAGCTCTATAAACACAGTAAATCACACTTACTTTCAAAATCATTTGAATTCGTATATCAAATAACTATGAAATTGTGTCAGAAGGTCATCGATAAACCCTAGTTGCGTTTGTGCCGTTTGTTGCAGATGTTGAGAAATCCCATCCACGTGGCCATTCACATACTGTCATTGGTACTTATATTCCTAGCAGAGCAAAAACTGCGCACCAATAGTGAAACCAAGTCTTATCTTCAAGAATAAAAAAAGGATAAAGCTCTCGGCGTTGATCAATCCCTGAGGGATGCGCCATGCATTCGACTTCCAATTTCTAACTTCGTTTGAGGGAATGCATATCTGGCCTTTACAATGACTCGCAATGGCCTCCCGCTGAACCGAGTCAGTGCTGCTTATCCTCCCAGACAAGTCTGAGACCTGTCTGGTACCAATTTACTGACCCCGGAGGGATGGATGGCTTGGTGAGCCATGAGCGCGAGATCGAACCATTGACCTCGTGTGCGACGCAGAGCCTCTAACCGCTGCGCCACATGCGCTCTTATCTTCAAGAATATAGCGAACTAAAAAGATCTTTTCAAATCAAAATCAGAAAGATGCTCTGGCGAAAAAACGTGTTGAATGTGAAACAAAACTAGTTTTCACTGCTACAGCCCTTCAGAAAGCCTTTTGGAATGAATTGCAATATAAATTTATCGAGATTTAAGCTATCGAATGACTAACAAAACTGCAAAGCAAAAGCAGAAGACGCGTTGTAATCAAAAGTTTGCAAAAGGATTTTCGATAACCGAACAGTGCCCTCAAGAGAATCCAGATTTCCTCATGAACTCTCTTCACTCTCTTAATTCTTTCAATGCCTTTGATATGTTCAAACCAAACTTGGATTACGGATGTTCAATTGGAGCCTGCTGCATTAGCAGAAATTCTCGGCACTTCGCGATCGTAGTAGATAATAAAAGGCAGTTTGGCGGCAACACGAAATTCTACTAGTTGAGATTTTGCTTGCGTGGAAAAGCTTTGCTTGCAATTTGAGAATTCTCCATCGCCACAAGCAACTATTATATTGCAAAAGAAAGGTAAGTCGTTGAGACGTCAGTCATCGTACAATACTATTATATGTGCCACTAATACTATTATTACGAACCTCGTAAAGCCTAAGAAAGATTTATGACGACGCTTTGATCACAGCTGGTCTATGGAAAGACGCGCATGCTATGGTGTAGAGACTGAAAAAGCTCCTTACACAAATGTTAGCTGAAAACAAATATGCAATCTTGACACCATCGCTGCAATTAATATGCGCTTGATTGCTTAATGTTGAATAGGACATTTATATGATACCTTCAAGCTCGTCACATCGTAACTTTGATATTTTATTTTTATGCTGCATATCTTCATAATGCTCCCTTCCATTTCTTAAGTTCAAGAATGCAAAAATCTTGCAAGTAGAAACTGTGGCGACGTAGCGTGTTCCTGGACAATTTCCGTTCCTTTCCGTTCTGCTAGAACAAATGGATATTCGAGTGCATTCACTGGAGAAGAAGTTTTCACAAGAGTGTTTGGGGACCATGAGTTGAAAATCACACTCACATCGACAATCAGAAATCGAAAGTCGAATGAATTATAGCTTTACTTTTGACTGTTTATATATTGACCTCGGTCAGAAACAATAATAATCTGGTAATATGGCAATCTGCTAACATGTTTCAAAACTTTTTTGAGGTATGTTATGGCACTTATGCAATGCTACACAGCTGTGTCACGTTTCCAGGCTCGTCAGTGTCAGTGGCTTTCGATTCAACTGATCTCTTGCAGGAGGATATACGTCCTACTCTACTTATAAAGAAAAACGCCGAATCAATTGAATCACCGCTTGTCGAGTGACAACAACCGTGACGTTGCAACGTCTACAGTCGATGTCTATATAAACAGTCGAGAGTAAAGGTATGATTCATTCTACGAGCCATAAGCGCTCGACTGCGGTCATTGCAATGTTTGAGGATTTTGTCACTCGACGTTCTTTGATTTGAATGGATCGGAGTCGATTTCTTTACAAATGGAACATATCCTCCTGTATTGGATCGGCTGAACCAAAAGGCACCGTACTACGGGTCTAGAAAGGCGAAACACCTGTCTAGTACTGTATGAGTGTCATATCAGACTTCAAAAATGGCTCAAAGCATGTTATCAAAAAGCGAAGGCGCAGCCGTATATGCGAGATTCATGCGGCTATAGCCAAACAGGTGAGACACTCTAATGTTAAAGACGAGAAATGGACTACACCCAATAAATATGGCATTTTTTTTTCGTTGAAAGTCAATATCAGCTCCATGAGGGTCCACGTGTATCATGTTTTGTTTTTGGGCTAAGCATTCCTTTTCAAAGCAAATGAAACTGCGAGTAGCATTTATGAATTCTAATGTTACGTTCCGTTTCTGCAGTGTACATAAGCAAACGTTCAAGTAAAATGTCACAACCTCAATACTACCGTCTTTTCATTTCGAATAATGTCGGAGATCATCTAGGGTGAATCGATGTAAAACCGTCGTAGGTATCGAAATTTACTACGAAATTCAGCGTATTACGCAATGTATCTGTTTGAGAACCCACTTTTCAGCAGTGATTTGCTGTAACTAATAAATTTTCGAAATCACCAATGCATCTAATACTTTTACCCTTATAGTACCAGGAGCTGACTAAACTTTCTCCACCATTATTTGAGCGGCTTCACTGTGTTTTCTAACTGCGTCTAGTAAAACGAAATTTTTTGGCAAGATTGTGTGGGTTTTGATTACAAGGGGCATATATCTGAAAAGCAAATATTGATCTAAAATGCACAATTATCCTCGTAACAGGGATACTTTTATCCAAGACTCAGCGCTATGGACGGATTGTTCTCCACATCCAAGTTCGCTGCTTATGCTTCACATGGTATGCTCAGTACTAAAGTTCCACTTTGTCCGTGTTGGCTTGACAGAATAAATAGGATTATGACTACTCAAAAGTAATTAATCCGTAAGACCTTCCAACAAATAAAACGACGTCGTAGAGCCCTGGACTCCGGAGAATATGCAATGACAATTTCAAGTGAGGCAAGAAAAGGTTTTTTCGAGTTGAGCGTTGGGATAATAAAGCCATTTGTTGATTCCATTGCTAAAAAAGCAGTAACATTTTATGAATTCAAATGCCTTTTATTGTGCCGATTTTATGAGGTCGATTCATCTCGGACCTTCTCATCAGAGCTCACATGTTCAGAAATTCCGGTGTTCAACCAGTACCATAAATAGCTCCTCGTTCAGCTACAACAGTTTTACGTGAAGTATGTGTTTATTTCAACACGCCTCAACCACATGATCTATGAGATTTTACTATTACCGAGAATCAAATTGGCGCCTCAATGACATGGGCAGCTTTACGTCGCCGATGCAATTTTAGCGCCTAATTTCTTGTTGATGACCATCATGTTGCTATATACCGATCAGAGCAGAAGCGTGTACATAGAAGAATACCATCACTAACATATTAGCGGCATCAAGCAAATTCAATTCGAGTTTTGCATTTGGTCAGCATTTTTCAAAACCACAAAGTAATTCTCATTACAAATCACACGATGAAAATCCGCAGTAAAGAAGTAACTTAATTATTAGTACACAGTGGCTATACTCATCGTACAGAGAGGAGTGAGTTCAAGTATTCACTTTCCTCACAGCTGTCAGCGACAGGGTTGGAAATTCGGTCTTTTCCGAAGGTCATCGTAAATACAAAGCTCGGATTTTGCCTTTACAGTTGAAGTAGTTGTACACATAATTTTTATTTTGCATACTATAACATAATAAAGAGGCCTTTTCGAAAAAACGGTTATGTAGCGCTGTAGTTCAGAGACTTGAGCTGTCGAATGATTACAAACACTCCTATGAAAAAATCTTGTTCACTGAGAGGTCGCATTTTCATTTGTTCCCGGACAACGGAAAGCAACCGAAACTCATTGCCAGATCCTTTTTTGAAGAGCGTTTAAATCCAACAGAATAGCAAACAATTGGGTATGTAGCATGCTTCATTTTCGCTTAAATGAGTAAGTTGCTGCGCGCCACTAACACAGGTCGTGTGACGAGCGGTTAGACGTATGGCACACAAGGTTGATCAAATAATGGTTCACAGTTCGATCCCACTATCAGTTCTCTGGGGTTGGTAAATTGATACGAGGCAATTCTCAGAGGATAACAGAATTACATTTATACATCAGCAGGCTACAGCAATCCACTGTAACGACAAAATATGCATTTAATCACTTCAAACGAAGCTACAAAATCAAAGACGAGTACTTGGCGCATCCCTTAGGGACTGGTTAACGCTAAAAGCCTCATCCTCTCTTTTGCCGCCACAAGTGCTTCATATCTTTAATTATAAGTCGCGCTCCACCTCGTTAGCGAAATCCGCAGTGCGCAGAACTCAGGCAACTTCAACTCCCCACATGCGCTAGTAATAGATTTGCATTCAGTTCATGCAATTATTGCTGTCATCGTAAATTTCTAAATGAATCTTTGCAGCATTGTTGCGCTTCACCTCCTGCATTATCCTTCAAAGTTTTTTAAGAGCTCTGAAAGAATTTTTTGGACTGATCGTATCACACAAAAATAGACTTATGGTATGAGCTGCTCAAAGCACTCTGAAATATTGCAAACAAAGCGAGTTCAACTTTCAGCGATTACCAGATCAGTCGAATGAAATGGACAATTTGTATGTAAATAAAGGGCGGCTTCTTTTATAGAATAATTCTCGTTAGCGACGACAGTATTGGGTCGCGTGGCATCAACTTTAAGCTTTCGTAAGAAACTGAAAACCGCGGAAGATGCTGTGCTTTCGAAAAAACTAATTTAGAGTACATATTAATAGAAAGTACACTCCCATTTAATGAAAAATTTTCAGGACACTTTCTTTCTGAAGTGACAAATGAGTGAAAATATGAATCTTAATATCACAAAATTTCAAAAAAAATCTTTTTCATCTTTACAAGAAGATAGTGTTGGAGCAATACAAACTGCTCATCTACTGATATAATAACGAGAATCCACAGATTGTTAACTTGAAAAGTGTGCCACCATTTCCCTTCGTTATCAGTTTACGTGATCCAAGCTTGTAGATCAAAAGTTTGATATCTAGTACACTGAACTAAAAATACTCACCCAGTGTACTCCACCCATTAACGGCAGTACCGCATTTCCATGGATCATTAGACTCTTAATCTTTAATTATGCTAAACATTTTGATGATCCGCCTTCACAGCGTTTTTTTTTTCACTGTGCAGATCCCAGTACTTTTAGCATTCACTCGTTTTTCGTCTTCCTCTTGAACACCGTAGAATAGTGATTGATGAGCCTCCTTGCAGTCTCGAGGACGTGGCTGTGGCGCTCCATAAGACGTCGATGTTGACTGCTGGAGAAGGTTGGGGTGGAGCCCCGCGACGACCATCACAACCACTCGGCCACAATGCCTTCGACTCTTGATCTAAACAGAGGATCAAAACTATGAACTAGTGATAATTTTGAAAACCGACTACTGAGTATGCAGAAGTTTACCAGAGAATTCTCTTCCAACACTTCCTTCAGTTGAGATACAACATGTTTTGAGCCACTGAGATTTAAGTGCTGTACAGGCGCTTGTTCCGTCCTATTGAGAGTCATCAGTAGCACCGTCCTCGGTTCATCCGATCCATTGAGGCCATACACCTCTGTGATAGAATCGACGCCGAGCAATAAATGACCGCAAGTCAGATGATGGAATTATCTGACATTGTAGTGATCGGCAGTCGAGTTTGTGGCTTTTAAAATGAATCATGCCTCTCCATTCGAGGTGCCTGTCACTACACCGGTTATCTGCCGGTCACTACAATGTCAGGTGATTCCATCATCTGACTTGCGGTGATTTGTTGCTCGGCGTCAATTCCTTCATAGAGGAGTATAGCCCAAGGGATCGGCTGAACCGAGGATGGTGACAATGATGAGTCTTGGTAGAACGAAACAAGCTCCTGTATAGCACTTAGACATTAATGGCTCAAAATATGCTATATCCTTATCAGATTATTATTGTTTGAACAAGGTCTATAAAAAGGCGATCGAATGGAGACGTATACTCTTGTCAGTAATCCTGGTAGTATACTGTAGATTGAAACAATGAAACTCAAGGTCAACTTGAAACAATGTTGTGCGTTCAACAATTGAGCAAGCACGAATATAAAGAGGCACATGAAGGGTATAGACAAGGTGTTTTTAGAATATTCAGTCTTACATCAAAACCGTCACAATAAAGCAAAAAACTTCCTACCTAAAGCAAGGCTTCTTCTGGAATGGTCTTTTCACAAAATCTCAAGGCAAGAGGTATCCAATAACGAGTATGAGACCAGTCATCTCCGAAAATCGAGTGAAAATCCGATTTGAATGCCATCTTTGAAGATGTTCCTGCTTGCAGTGTTTCGTTGCTTTTGTCGACGCAAGTGTATTTCCTTTGTAGAATATTTCTAAGCGTACTAATTGATGGAATGTGACAAGATGGATCGAGATTTCTAAAAAAGTTGCGAGATGATTTCAGCGACGTCGCTCCATTGGATATGCATCGGCGCACGGTGATAGTCAGTTCTGCAAGCTCCAATGATGCTAATAATCATAACGCTAAGATGCCGAAGAGGGACTGTAGTTCTGTTTTGTAAAAAAAAGGAATATTGAATTATTCAGAGAAATTACGAACCTTTGCGACTTTACCTAACGTCAGATTGATGTCGACGTGAATGCGTAAGCTAGTTGCCTTATCCTCTAAACACTTATTATCACATATAGAATGATGTCTTGGGATAGCGTATGTTATCATAACCCTACAACCCTTTTTTATTCGAGCCTTTTGAGCCAATGATGAACCCTTTTCTTACTTTTCAAATCCCATGATGAAAACTATGATCTTAAGATAGCAATCCAAAACGTATGATTGTTGACTATTGAATAAATGGCGATGCCATTGTCAACGTTCCTTTCAGGATCAGATATACATTATCAGTGATCAATTTATGGCATCCAACTGAGCACACGCAAATTCAAAAACGACTGATCTCGGGCGGGCTGGAACCGCCGACCTTCTACGTGTTAAACAAATGTGATAACCACTACACCATGAGACCTCATGTTGCTGACGTTCCACAAAATTGTTACGTCCTATATTCAATAAGACAATCATGGAAACCTTGATCACTAGTTCATGACAGTCAACCTGTTTCACAATTTTGTAGATTACAAATTTCATAGAGAATTCAAACCAATTCCTTTTGTACATTATGGGTTGAATAATCAACATCACACTAACATGACGTGATTAAAACTTTTAACAGAATGTTTGAGAATATGTGATCTTCAAACGGAGGGAAAAATCAGTCATTAATAAGGGATTAGGGACAGAAAGGTTGAATGATAAGCAGAAAACCAGTCTAGGGTAACGACTTCAGGCTCACTGATAATCTGATAATATGTTCTGAGCTTTTTGTGAGTTTGGTACGGCACTTATACAATATTAAACAGCTGCTTCCCTCTACAGGCTTACCAGTAACACGGTACCTCTCGGTTTAACCGGTCGCTTACAGGGCGGATATACCCGTACTTATAAAGGATGTCAACGCGGAATCATTTGAATCATCATGTCGAGTAAAAATATCCCCCGATATTGCAGTGACCACAGTCAAACGCTTGTGACTGGCAGAATAATTATACCGTTGATTTCAATTGTTTATATAGACGACGCTCAAGAACAGTAGTAATCTAATAATGTGCTTATGATCGAGGTCTATGTAAACAGTGGAAAGTAAAGATATGATCCATTCTATTAGCCATAAGTGCTCGCTGCATTGTCGGGGGATTGTGCCATTCGACATACGCTTACTTAAATAATTCTGAATCGATTCCTTTATATGTAAGGGGTATATCTCCTCTGCAAAGGATCTGGGTGAACCGAAAGGCAGCGTGCTATTTATTATTCTGTAAAAGGGTTAACAGTTGCCTAGTACTGTAAAAGTGCCCTACCAAACCTCATAAAAGTCTCAGAAATGATGCAATCAGATTATCAGATTTTTACTTCTTTGATTAAGGTCTATGTAAACAGTCGAAAGTAAAAATATGATTCATGCCCACTGTCGGGCAGGTGAGTGTGAGAATTTCAAGCAGATGCTCGACCAGGTATATAGTAACACGACGCCTTCCTCACATGAACTAAGCACATATCTTCCTGATATCAATGTATTCATAAGGTTGATTGCTTATCATTAGCATTCGACTAGTGCTACACAACTGTTATTGCCCGCGGCATTTGTTGGACTAGAAGCTAACGGGCCATTCCTTTCCGCAAAAATAAGAAGAAAATGCGTTAAGCGTCAAAATACCCTCTTCATTGATGATAAGTCCTGTGGCTTATTCAACATTGCTGAGTGATATGCAAAACTTTAAACAGTTAGCAAAATATGAACCTGCCTCTACCTTTTCCTGGGACACGTGCCAACCACTACCGGTGTTCCTTCTGCTATCACTCTGTTTGCGTTACAAGGCATCTGAGTTGTCAGCAACCAACCGTCGGCGGGTTTGGCCCGATAAGTATATATCGAACTGTTACTCAGCAATTTTGCATATATATCATAACGTTGTAACACTGATGTTTCGAACTGATGTTTCGGCGGTTTCGTCGTCTTCACAACCTGAAAATACGAGGTTGCCCCCAATCCAATCAGTCAAAACACCTCCATCACTTAAAAAGAAATCGCTAAACCTAATTTCAGTCACATCAAGCACATAATAATTTTGAACATACTCACCGTTTCTAATGAGTCTTCCAATGAATGATTCGAGTGGAGACCTACGCAGAGGTCACATGGGCAAAGAATGCACCTCCCTCTTTGAGACGACACTCTTATATCATTGGTGCTGTTCATCCAATATGCTTTTAAAGTCATACGCGCTGATTTTTCATTTCCTCTACTAAAACAGTGACTTCTACGTCAAAATTCTCTCCGTTATATATCTGCATCTTATGCGGGCTTAGTGAGGCGTTTGGTTTAGCACTATGTTTGTTGGCTAGATGTTCTTTATACAGACACAGAATGGCCTACCCGTTCCTCCGATGTATTTATCGCCTCATGCCCTACAAGAAATATGTCAACTTTACTCACCCTTTGTTTATCGACTATTTGTCACATATCTCGTTGAAACATTCGTATTATGCACTTTTAGAATGTTCTTAGCCACCTTTTTTAAGGCTTTGTTAATATATCCGAAGCAACACTTTGGCAGACACGCGTGTTTCGGCGGCTTTTGCCATCAACAGTGTCATTTTCTCGGCTACTCACCGCCTATCATAGGAAAACGTGCCCCAAAGAATGATAAACTGTACATAAGTGAATCATTACTGACTTGTTGCTCTCTATGGAGGCGCCGGCCGAATGGTTGTGGTGTTGGTCACGGCTCCCCGGCAGTCAGCAACAACATTCTATGGATTGTCATAGGATGGCAATCCTCGAGGTTGCAGAGGGACTCGCTTCTCAAGTATTCTACGTCGTTCAAAAAGAACACGAAAAACGAATTGGATGCTAGAAGTACTGGCAACCGCACAATGGAAAGAAACACTGATGACGGATCGAATAAAGTAGTTAAAAAAAGTTGTTCTCTACAGTTAATACCTTACGGCTGACATACTTACTTAGAAACTTAGATACGTAGATGCTTCGCCTTCACTAGTTATGCGGACCCCAGCTATATTCTAAATGTTATATTGCTAGTCCTGCATACAATATTCCATGGTTTCCTGACGTAACCTTGAAAGGGCGTTTTCAGGCCTTCACCATGTCGTTTCCATGGAATACATTTCAGCGATGGATCGTTGGTCGGGCTTCGTAATTGTTGATTCGGTGATGATGTTAAGCCGAAATCAAATTAGAAGTAAGAAAGAAAATCAACCGAGCGCTCACAGATGATGTAGAAGCTCACGGCTGGTATAAATAGTGTAATACCTTCTTTTGACTATTAAAACCTCTTCAAAACAAATATATATACTTTTTGAGAATGTTTAGAAGTCCTTTCCGAGGTTTGGTTGCTTTGGACGAATTAACTTAACGTCGAAAGAGAAGGCTAGAAACATTGTGTTGGAGTACCTACACCCAAACTCATGCTGTCACCTTCTTTACCGTCAGGGCAAATTCTGCACTCTTGTAAACACACGGTCATGTAATGGTCGAAAAGCAATTGCAGCCTCAAAATTTCTATGATACATCAGTCAATGCTGCCGATTTTCAGCCCTGTCCTATTCAAACGTTTTACAGCTATACTTACTTCTTTTTAAAAGGATGGCGTGATAAAAGGAGCTTTGTTCTCGTTCGAACTTTAACGTTTTCTTAGCCTTCATGCACAGAATGGACGCTCGCGAAGGCGTATTCCGAACGCCGCCAATGTGTGTAGAGGAAGAGAGGAGAAACGTAGGGTCCCTAAAACTGACCCAGTAAAGGGCCTTTTTTGAGAGCGACGAAAACGTAGCTCCTCGGAACAAGTTGGAAGGAAATAATGTGCCCGCGAAACCAAAAAAAACAAGCGAGGGAAAGGTATCGTTTGTCGTGCCACTCTTTTCGAACGAGATAAGTATAGCTATAAAACGTTGTTTGAAAGGGCAGGCTTAGAAGGATAGGATACGACTGTCGAGCCATCTAATACTCAAAAGCACTAACTATTGCAACTTTTTATACACCGTACAACGGAGGAATGCAATAGACGGTGACTGCACGAGTGTAGGCGCAATTTCTCTAATCCCTTGCAAAGCGAACGGCGAAAGATACTTGACGAACCCCCGAAAGTCAGCTCCCATAATAAAGTGGGTTATAGAGCCTCGTTTTGGCCACAATTCAATAAGTGGTCTTCTTTTTTCTGTTTGCTGAAATGACATATAGATATGCGAGGTGTTCTGCTCACTTAATTATTGTTGATTGAGTATAAGATCTGCTTTGCTATTTTATCGAGGTCTGATATCAGTACTAGTGTGCATCAGTGACGGTTAGTGGGTTTTTTTTGTCAACATGCCGCCGTCTCTGCATGTGATTTTCAAACTTTCTACCGATATTATCTAGTTTGATCAAAATCGAATAAAAGTATCGATGGACTTCTGCATGATTTGCATTGCATCTATTAACTTTTCTGCTCCAATTTTCTTTGACATTTTGCAGTTACATTAAAGTATTTCTAAGCTTTGTACAGCAGCACATTATTTACCACATGGTTGGTATCACAGTAGTCGTTTTGTCGCAGGAAAATTTCAGTCTCTGGGCAGCAAACTTTGGTGCAATCCACAAGAACTTTCTCCTTTTGTAGTAAAGATCTGCGGCTCGTCTTTCTAATACGAACTGAGCACTTCGGAGAATAATCTCTGAAGAAGTTACGGAATTCGTGTGATTGAAATTGACAAGTTCTCAAAGTTCACTTATCTTTCTTCACGAATATCTATTTCGATGGTGGCTAAAAGGCATATCAATGATTTCAAGTAAATTCCATTTATGCTGTACGTAATGCGCAAACTTCTGTAGCCGTTTCGCTCACCTTCCTAATTACCAGGGTTTCTCAGCGAATAAAAACGCTATGAAATAAATGGCAGTAAATATAGCTTTATTAAATAATATCAATAGGTACAAAGTTGCTAATCCAGCGCTGAAAACTATTAGAACTGAAAGAATTCTCATCAAAAAAAGTGAGCCGATTCGCACTGAGCTACTCTAAACGCTTTTTCATTGTAATAAATGGAACGTACAATTTTTGGTTGATGAAATAAGTTTGAAATAGTCAGTCGTCACATAAAAAAAAACGTGAAATAGTTCTCATATTGAAAATTCCAATTGGTTGTCCACAAGGTGCTCTTCTACAAATAATTTTGTTGAAATATTGTTCCATACATATGCTCGTTCAAAAGTTTTGGGCTAAGAAATTCGAGTTTGACACGAGAAGAGGCTGATGTGCCGGAAAATGGACTAGTTCTGGTCGTCGTACGATCAGCATAATCCACACGTCTTCATACAGTATTCGCGTTTAATTTCAATACTATAGATCTTGCAGAAGCCATTACGATTCCATACAGCACAACTGAAAAAGGCATGACAGTTCCATCTCATCGACTGTTTTTCAAATCTTGCTATAAACATTCAATATAATCTGTAGGAATGTTCAAATCCTTACCGACGTTGTTACGTCAGAGCCATGCACGTGTTTTGGAGGTATCGCCCTCTTCATCAGTGGCTCACGCCCCTCACTGAGCCCTGTAGCAAGGAGGAGAGATTTTATGGTGTTAGCACAACGTACAATGACATTGTAAAGCGGCTGGTAGATACAAATTGCTCCACCTCATCGGCTGTTTTTTATACGTCGCTATGAGCATTTGATAAGAAAGAAAAGAATAAAAAAAGTCGAGATGACACAATGTCATTGTACGTTGTGCTATCACCACATACGTTTCCCTCCCTGTTACAGAGCTCAGTGTGGGACATGGGCCACTGATGAAGAGGGCGTAGGAAAACAGTTCTCTTCAAGAGGAGATTTCATTGCGGAGGAATTGTATTGTATTGGTGCATTGGCTAACTCGTCACCATCTTCCATTCACTTCCCAGTCAAGGGCTGTTGAGGAATTTGCGGTGCAAAATACATTTTTTGTGCAATAATACAAACCTAAGTACAATTATAAACATGCATAGATCACAAAGGCATATTTCACTTTAAGTCAGTAGAAGGAAGAGAATGAGTACTCCTGAATTATCTATGAATCAGATCAAGCACCTATTTGTTTTTTCGGTGCTCGTGCCTGTGCGCCTCACTTACCGAGTGCCTTAAGAGGTCCACATAAGGTAAATACTCAGTAATGATAACGTGAAACTCAATCCACCAGCGGCATTTCTAACGTTTTCCAACCATCGTGATAAATATCGTAGTTCATATTAGATAGTTCCGCGTTAAGATGGCACTATACTTAAGAAAGGAGTGCTTTTCAAGATTCTTCAGCATTTTGGAACATTCGATTACTGTTCAGAGCGCGTGTGACGCAATGTTTAGAGGTGCTCTGTGGCATAAACGTGATCAACGATCCTGCTCCCAAGGATCACGAAGTCATCCATCCCTGCGGGGTCAGTGATTTAGTAGCAGACATGTTTGGGAGGTTGACAGCACTGACTTGACGCATCGGTAGGGCGCAGCGAGTCATTGCAAGGACCAGGTATGCACTCAATCACTCAAGCGATGTTAGATGAGGAATGTGTGGCGCATTTCTTAGGAACTGATCGGCCCTGAGGGCTTTATCCTTTTCTATAATTACGTTTACCAAATACTGATCTCATCGATTCTTTCGCTCACTTCGTTATAATGCCATCGGGTTTCCGCTACACAGGCCCAGCTTTAAGTTAAGAATTTTGCTGTCGTGACAGCTTTTAAATGGTTGAGCGGTTCCTAAACATCCCAGAAATTTTCTAACAAATTTTTTCAAGTTTTTGACAGTTTTTCAAAGAAGACTTATACTATTCTTTTCTTTATTCAAAACTTTCACGAGGTTGGTAATTTGTTCTTTTTCTCAAAACTTGATGGCTAACCTTTCGGCGGCAATGACTTCGTCAAAGCCTATACGTATGAATGGTACCATATCTGAATCTGATTACTCGGTTAATATTTCGCAAGCATCAAAAATCTTATAGAGCAGGAATCAACCATCTAGTCATTCTGAAAAAACCCCACCTTTTTTTGTCTTAAGACTAGTCTAGTGCGACACGATTCATGAAATAAACCACACTCAGATAGAAGATGAATCTGAGATAAGGTGCCATATCACTTGTAATGTTTAGGCATTCCCCCTCCTATTCATCCAGGGGAAACCTTGAGGCCTTTTGGATAAACCACAAACGACCGGAAATGAATAGGAGGGGAAATGCCTGAATATAATAAGCGTTAGGCACCTTATCTCAAATTCGTCTTCTAGTTTGAGTGTGGTTTATTTCATAAATAAGGCGTTGCCGCCGAAACGTTAGCCTTCGAGTTTCGAGAAAAAGGAGGAATTACCAACCTCGTGCAAGTTTTAAATAAGGAAAAGGATAGTTCGTGAGAAATTTCATATTTTTTCAATCATGCCGAGTTTTAGAGATAGTCGAACTTTTGAGTTGTTACAAGACTTGTACTATTTTGCTAACTCCAGAAATATGCTTGTCCTTCATGAGGTGGTACCGATGAGCGCGAGTGTATTGCAGAACGTGTCAGCAACATTATTCCAGCTGGTAAACGAGGATCTTCACAACCAAAATAAATGGCGAAATCGAGAACAATTAGCAGTTGGATTAAGGATTTTGACAGTGGTAGGAAAAAGTATCGTTTATAAGAGAACACCCACTAGCTCGAAGCATCAAAGCACGAAGTCGGTGTTGTTCCGCCGCAATACCCGCAAGTCCGTGGACAGTATCTGCAAGCACTCAATGTCACGAACAGCTTAGCAGCTGATATCATCTGGTTTTACTTCTTCAAAAGGTCATGATAATGGGGATTTCCGCAATAGTCCTTGAGTTTCGTACAATTCACAGCCGGATTATCCTCACAGGGGCTGCTAGCTGAAAAAGTATTGATATCATATTGCTTTTCACAAACAACTCCGCTCACACTTTCAAACAAACTAGACTTATTTTTTAATATTAATTTGGGCATTTGTGAACGCTACTTCCTACTATAACGTATCGTTAAATCGGACATCTAACGTTTTGCCTCTATTTTCAGATCATTTAACTTCTCTGGATTACATAGACATCATAGTAACATAAATATACCTTGAGTCAACCTGGGAGCAGTAATCAACGTTAATCTTACTTGTTGGGGTTCCAGTCACAGTGGTTCCCGTTGTTGTTGCTGACGATGAAGTTGTTGTTGCTGATGATGAAGTTGTTGTTGTTGATGGTGAAGTTGTTGTGTCTCCATTCTCTCTGGTTACGCTTGTTGTAGATACTGATGGAGTTGGCGTCGTCTTTGTCTGTATCACAGAGATAACTGTGAGAACAAGTAACAGCACTGTGACGATTGAGTTGGCAGAATAATTCATCGGGACAATTATAACTTTATCTATTCACGGTATCTTTTATACGCGATCTGTTAATCAAATTTATCTCGACAAAAATTTTCGGTGGTGGGCGTGTCCAAAACCACTCAGCACTGTGCTTTACAGGGCAAACATTCATTGTTTTCTCATAATAAGATGTGACTTTCAAGCAGTAAAGTGGAGAAAGTAACGTCTAGTAAAATGGAAAAGAAAGTTATTCTAAAACACGGTTATTCATTTCTTACAAATGTTGAATGTGCGTAAAAGGTCACAGTAGTAAATCGTGGTCATCCAATTCTACAACAATCGTATCTCAAAACAATTTTCTCAGTCATATTATGCACCTCACAACCAATGCGATTTACATTACATTATGGATATCTATCTAACTCAAGTGATCCAAGGATTTTGAACAATAGCAGATGGATTTTATGTTAGTGCTCTTCAAATATAGCACACATTTTATGTGCGACAACTGGAACCGATCTATATGTATGCCAATATCTGAGCACGAATTTCAAAAGTTGTAAAAAGATACTTAGCAATCAATCGTACGCTACAATTGGTAGTCGTAATCAAGCAGTCGCGAAGACGTGAACTCGAGATTCATGACTGTCGAGAACGATGACATTTGAGAGAACTGTTGAGTTTATCTCGAAGATACAGATAGTGGTGATGACAAATGCTGAAGCTCTCAAGGACATACCGTCTACCTTAAAGAAGACATTGATGTGATCTTAATGGATGTATTGTGCATGAATGACGTTTATAGGAAATATCGGAAAAGATGATCGACGAGTATAGTGCTACTAGATTGAGATAGTTTTACCTTAATACCAAAATACGATAAACGTTGAGGGACTAAATGTACTCTAGGAAAGAAGGTTGTCGTATTTAAACAAGAACTCGGAAAATTTCCAGAACCGTTTTCAATACTCTTCGTTTTTGTTCCGAAGCATCGAATTTCCTGAACGATAATGAAATTACGAAGAGCTTTCGAGATGAGCAGAAATGAGTTGTATTCTTCTCATTCTTTTCGTTTCCGCGTTGCTGAATGTTGAAAAATTGGTGCTGACAAGGAAGATTATCTTATCATGCCTGATGAACAGAGAATTTATTGTGCACATGTGACCGATTAGCGATCACTTCTGTCCTTGTGGCTTATGTGACGATTAAAAAGGGGAACTGAATTCTGTCTGTGACAGGCTTAAATAATTAAGTGTAAGACTGCAGCTTATCGAATTTTTAACTACTGGTGAAGTGTCAGGAAACTTTGGAAATTCTTAATATTGTTTTTAGTGACCAGTCATCGTATTCTTACTGGTTTTTTACAGAAATATGTCTACTTACGATGTATGGATAGCTTTTGCTTTGTTAAGCAGGCTACATACTCTTTTTGAATATTCATTATGGAACAACGGCACCACTGGCTAGTGGCAAATCCATCAGGAAGCAAGGAGGTAATTAAGGGCCTAATTCGATTCTCTTACCCGCACAGTTCTGCTGCGCATTTAACTGACTGAACGTCTAGGGTCGCTTTAGATTTGCTATTTCGAGGGAAGAATTGTCTCTACCAGCATTATGCAACATTTATAAGGAAAACATCGGTTGCAACTCAAATTCATCTAGCAATCCCACAACTGGCATCACT
Organism: Parelaphostrongylus tenuis; assembly: GCA_019055375.1. Classification (NCBI taxonomy): domain Eukaryota; kingdom Metazoa; phylum Nematoda; class Chromadorea; order Rhabditida; family Metastrongylidae; genus Parelaphostrongylus; species Parelaphostrongylus tenuis. The sequence goes on along the minus strand of JAHQIW010005194.1, from coordinate 59,547 downwards.
GTGATGTCGCTTTGCTGCCATGTCTATGAAGACCGACGCAAGCTATACCATATTCACATTCTAAGACACATTCAAATAATTTATCGGGCAGACTTCTTCCACAATAATACAATAATTTTCCACAATAATACATGAATACTACACTTTAATCACGAGATCATTTCGACTAGGCGTTATCATTCCTGTTGCTTCCTTTATACGCTCTGCAGACAACACTGAAAACAAAAGCGTCAACATAGTGTTCTCAAAGACATATTCTTCCTGGTCGCATCTACATGCTGCATATTATATGACCTGTGCACTGTTATAATCATGGAGATTATTTCCGGATGATTCTTGAAAGTTCGCTGTTATATGAATGCTCGAACCAACGTTTGTATTTTCTATAATATACAGCAGTCAATTACTGATAGAAAATAATGCTTGTAATGTGTATACTTCCATAGTTCAAGCTAAAAATGGAATCACAAGCGAAAAGATGCGATTTTTGTTGATTATCTGTAAAACTATTCTTCATTTCGTGATATTATAGCTTTTCCGTATGGGAATGTAGAAGAAACTTTGTTCTATGAGTTTAAGTTCCTATTTATAATTCTATAAAGCTCTTAGATTCTCGGCGTTGATCAGTCTTTCAGAAGTGCGTCATGTAGTCGCCTTCAATAATAGGTTTCCTTTGACTGATCGAATTCTTCTCTGGCCCTTACAATGACTCTCGGTGACCTACGAATCTGTCAGGTCAGTGCTGCTATCCCCCCTACACAAGTTTAGTATCAATTTCAATTTCCCGACACCGAAAGTATGAAAGGCTTGGTGATCCGTGTGCACAAGATAGAACCATCGACCACGTGTGTAACGCAAAGCACCTTTAATCACTACTCCAATGCTCTCATTCATTCTACTTCTTCAAATAAATCCGCTATTAGACCTAAGATAGAAGCTTAAGCTTAGGAGTATAAAACGTTTGCTCTTTGCGCTCTTTCAGCGCTCTATGAAAACCTTTTCAATTCCCAAGACCGACTGTCTATTAACCTCGGCATGCTTCAGTATGATTCTTGATTTTCTTCTTTGAGCAGAACACGAGGTGTTACATTAAACTTTATTCGATAGCTGACGTTTCGGCAGTTCGCCTTCTTCAGAGCCTGGAAAGGTCAAAATGTTTGCAATACAATCAGTCAAACACCTCCATTACTTCTTTAGAGAAAATCACCAGACCTAGATTTCAATCGCATCAAGCAAAAATCAACACTCAACATACTCACCGCTTTTTATATGTGTTCCACTGGATGATCCAAGTGGAGATCACCGGAAAGAGAGACACATAGGCTCGTAATGCACCCTACCCATCAAAACAACAGTCTTATATACTGGCTCATATCACGAGTGTTTACAAGGCATTCCTCCCTGCGGTTCATGGTTGGATTGGTCGTATTAATCCAAAATGCTTCCAAGATCTTTCGCGCTGATGTTTTTTGCTCCTGCGCAAGGATGGTGACTTCGATTTCAAAATCAACTCCGTCGTGCTTCTGTGCTCTATGCGTCCCTAGCGGGGTGTTTCGTCTATTAAGACGCTTGTCAGCTAGGTGTTCTTCTATGCGTGCATAGAGCGGCCTACCCGTTTCGCCTATATATTTATCACTACACGCTTTGCAAGAGATTAGGTAGACTGTACCTACGCTCATGCAATCACCGCCTCTGCCGTTAGGACATATTTTACAATCTTTCGTTATGCAGAGACGGTCATATAAGCGGTTTCGAACTAATTGGCGTTTTAGAGTATTCGGTGGTATTTCTATAATGGCCACCGATTGCTCTAAACCCGCTCTTTTCAAACATCGTTTAATAGCTGTACTAATCTCATTTGAATAGAACGGGATGATAAACGGGACTTTCCTTTCATTCAAGTTTTCGTTCGGAGGCGCATTATTTCCTCTAAACCTAAGCCGAGGGGTTACAAATTCGTATCCATTATAAATGGCTATTTCCCGAGCCAGTTTCACGGATTCTACTCTCTGCTCCTCCCCGGTACATACATTGGCTGCTGTTCGAAACATGTTTTTTACTAGCGCCTTTTCGTATGTGAGGGATGAGATGAGAGATAGTGAACCAGGATATTCTTATTACTTGGCTTTCGGTACCACTTTGTTATGTAGCCGCTCTCAGTTAAGTTTATTTGCACGTTCAAAAATGGGAGCCAATCGTCTTTTGGTAACTCACGGGTGAATTTTATATACTCTGACTGTTCATTCAACAATCTAAAACAATTATCTAGCTCCTTTTGAGTGGAACAGATAACCAAACAATCATCTATATACCTACAGTAGAGTAATGGCCGGAGATCCATTACTGGTGCTTCCACTTTAGACATAAAGGCAATGGCCAGGCTAGGTGCCAGTCGCTGTCCCATTGCCAGCCCTCTGGTTTGAGCATAATAATTCCCGGACCATCTGAAGATTGAGCAGTTCAGGCACTCTTTTAGTAGGATCATGAACTGCTCAATCGTCAAGCCATACATGTTTACAGCTCCCTGGTGTTGTATAAGAAGCTCATGAGTGGCTTGCAATGCGGAGTCATTCGACACGTTGGTATATAAAGCAGTGACGTCGAATGACTCCATTACGTACGCGCTGTTCGGGTTCGCGTTACGTAGACGATCCAGGAACATCTGAGTGTTCGTCAGATGGGCTGGAATGTGTCCTAGCAACTGGGATGTTATTAAAGTCAAGAACCATGCTATCCTATCCGTCGGTCCGTCCTACACAACTGATGATAGGTCTAACTTTGAATATAGATGGATCGTTAGACATCAGATCATCAGTGGATACTAACTTATGTGTTTTTATAAGCAAGTATAAGACAGGACATGTTGGTGACTGGATTTTTAATTGAGAAATGATAGATGGTCTTAAGCCTGCCGCTTTTGCCGTACGGACCCACTCACTGTTTAATTTGCGGTTTTGCCTTTTGAATTCCTTTACAGAAGATGATCGGTAAAGCGAGGCATCTTCGAGATGCTTGTTCGTTATTGCGATATCTAACTGTCGAGGAATCACGACAAATTCTCCACTCTTATCACTATCTGATAGCCTTATCCTTCCTCTCCCTTATCAACTCGCGAACCTCTTTCATGCCACGCTTTTGTATCTCGGTGAGGTTCGATTGAAATCTTTTCGTGCGATAGTGAGTGAGGGTTCTAAAAGTCTCGTCCGCAAATTTCCGGAATTTTCTATCAACCTCCTCGTTGGGGTCTTGTTGTCTATAGAACGGCTGAGGAAATGGTGGTATTAGTGCCTCTACTTGCTGTTCAATCCTATTAGTCTCTTCAACTCTGGCCTTTTTACGGAGTTGATCTTGCAAATCATGTAAACCACATGCAACCTTACGCAAGGACACCTTAGAAATGGGTTGAGATGGTGAAAAGCTTGGACCCAATTCTAATAGCGAGCGCGCACCATCAGGGAGAGTTATGCCTCCTAGCACAGTGACCCTTGAATTTCTTGATGCATTACTTGCCCTAATGTGACTCGCTTGATCTTCATTAGCGGTATCCGTATGCCTTCTCAAAGTCATGTTATGCGATCTACTCAAAAGATCATCGAATTTTCTCCGCAAAGTAACTTTAGCATCTGACCTAATAGAATCGCAAATCAATTTTGACCCACCAATAATTCTCCTCCAAAGGTTGCCTTCCAAATACTGATCACAATAATATTCCTTCGCCGCACACTTCTTCAGCATAGCGTACAGATTGTCTAGCTTGCTTCGTAGACAGGCGCGGAGCACTTTCATTTCGATATCCAGTATTCGATGGCTGTCCTCTGGTACACCACATATCGCGTGAAGTCGTTTTCGTTTTATGAAGTTCGGAACGATTCGATGTTGTAAGCAGCGTCGGAGAAACTTCACACATTGTCGAGCTAAGACAGTTTTCTGCCTTAGTGATAATGCTTGTTTTGTCAGTCGGAATAATCTTGCTGGTACTTCTTCTAACAATTCCCAAGACCGACTGTCTATTGACCTCGGCATGCTTCAGTATGATTCTTGATTTTCTTCTTTGAGCAGAACACGAGGTGTTACATTAACTTTATTCGATAGCTGACGTTTCGGCAGTTCGCCATCTTCAGAGCCTGGAAACGTCAATGTCCTGTCTTATACTTGCTTATAAAAACACATAAGTTAGTATCCACTGATGATCTGATGTCTAACGATCCATCTATATTCAAAGTTAGACCTATCATCAGTTGTGTAGACGGACCGACGGATAGGATAGCATGGTTCTTGACTTTAATAACATCCCAGTTGCTAGGACACATTCCAGTCCATCTGACGAACACTCAGATGTTCCTGGATCGTCTACGTAACGCGAACCCGAACAGCGCGTACGTAATGGAGTCATTCGACGTCACTGCTTTATATACCAACGTGTCGAATGACTCCGCATTGCAAGCCACTCATGAGCTTCTTATACAACACCAGGGAGCTGTAAACATGTATGGCTTGACGATTGAGCAGTTCATGATCCTACTAAAAGAGTGCCTGAACTGCTCAATCTTCAGATGGTCCGGGAATTATTATGCTCAAACCAGAGGGCTGGCAATGGGACAGCGACTGGCACCTAGCCTGGCCATTGCCTTTTTGTCTAAAGTGGAAGCACCAGTAATGGATCTCCGGCCATTACTCTACTGTAGGTATATAGATGATTGTTTGGTTATCTGTTCCACTCAAAAGGAGCTAGATAATTGTTTTAGATTGTTGAATGAACAGTCAGAGTATATAAAATTCACCCGTGAGTTACCAAAAGACGATTGGCTCCCATTTTTGAACGCGCAAATAAACTTAACTGAGAGCGGCTACATAACAAAGTGGTACCGAAAGCCAAGTAATAAGAATATCCTGGTTCACTATCTCTCATCTCATCCCTCACATACGAAAAGGCGCTAGTAAAAAACATGTTTCGAACAGCAGCCAATGTATGTACCGGGGAGGAGCAGAGAGTAGAATCCGTGAAACTGGCTCGGGAAATAGCCATTTATAATGGATACGAATTTGTAACCCCTCGGTTTAGGTTTAGAGGAAATAATGAGCCTCCGAACGAAAACTTGAATGAAAGGAAAGTCCCGTTTATCATCCCGTTCTATTCAAATGAGATTAGTACAGCTATTAAACGATGTTTGAAAAGAGCGGGTTTAGAGCAATCGGTGGCCATTATAGAAATACCACCGAATACTCTAAAACGCCAATTAGTTCGAAACCGCTTATATGACCGTCTCTGCATAACGAAAGATTGTAAAATATGTCCTAACGGCAGAGGCGGTGATTGCATGAGCGTAGGTACAGTCTACCTAATCTCTTGCAAAGCGTGTAGTGATAAATATATAGGCGAAACGGGTAGGCCGCTCTATGCACGCATAGAAGAACACCTAGCTGACAAGCGTCTTAATAGACGAAACACCCCGCTAGGGACGCATAGAGCACAGAAGCACGACGGAGTTGATTTTGAAATCGAAGTCACCATCCTTGCGCAGGAGCAAAAAACATCAGCGCGAAAGATCTTGGAAGCATTTTGGATTAATACGACCAATCCAACCATGAACCGCAGGGAGGAATGCCTTGTAAACACTCGTGATATGAGCCAGTATATAAGACTGTTGTTTTGATGGGTAGGGTGCATTACGAGCCTATCTGTCTCTCTTTCCGGTGATCTCCACTTGGATCATCCAGTGGAACACATATAAAAAGCGGTGAGTATGTTGAATGTTGATTTTTGTTTGATTCGATTGAAATCTAGGTCTGGTGATTTTCTCTAAAGAAGTAATGGAGGTGTTTGACTGATTGTATTGCAAACATTTTGACCTTTCCAGGCTCTGAAGAAGGCGAACTGCCGAAACGTCAGCTATCGAATAAAGTTTAATGTAACACCTCGTGTTCTGCTCAAAGAAGAAAATCAAAAAACCTTTTCAGTAAATCACACTCAGTTTCAAAATCTTTTGAATTCTTACTATCAAATAACTAAGAAATTGTGTCAGAAAGCCATCGATAAACCCTAGCCGCGGGTGCCGTTTGTTGCAAATGTTGAGAAATCCCATCCACGCGGCCATTCACATACACTGTCATTGGTACTTCATATTCCTAGCAGAGCAAAAACTTCGCACCGTAAAGTGAAATCAAGTCTTACCTTCACGAATGCAGTGCACTAAAAAGATCTTTTCAAATCAAAACCAGGAAGATTTAAGCTTCCTTATCTTCCAAAAAGTCTTAGAGAAAAGCTCTGTCCTGGCGAAAAACGCGTTGAGTGTGGAACAAAACTTGTTCTCACTGCTACAGTCCTTCAGAAGGGCCTTTTTGGAATGAAATTTAATATAAATTTGTCGAGATTCAAGCTATCGAATGACTATTAAAACTGCAGGTCAAGAGCAGAAGACGCGTTGTATTCAAAGTTTAAAAAGGATTTCCGATAACCAAACAGTTCCCTCATGAGTAGCCAGATTTCCTAATGAACTCTCTTGATTTTTTGATTGCCTTTGATATGTTCAAACTTGAACTACGGACATTCATGGGAACCTGCTGCATTAGCAGAAATTCTCGACACTTCGCGACCGTAGTAGATAATTTGGCGGCACTACGAAATTCTACTTGTTGAGATTCTCCTTGCGTGGAAAAGCTTTGCTTTCAATTTGAGGACTCTCATCGCTACAGGCAACTATTATAATGCAAGGGAAAAGGTAAGTTGCCGAGACGTCAGTCATCGTACAATACTACTACATGTGCCACTAGTACTATTATTACGAACCTCGGAACGGCTAAAAAAGATTTATGACGACGCTTTGATTACAGCTGGTCTATGGAAAGAAGCGCATGCTAGGTGCGGAGACTGAAAAAGCTCCTTACACAATTGTTAGCTGGAAACAAATATGCAATCTTGACACCACAGCTGCTATTAAAATGCGCTTCATTGCTTAATGTTTGAAAGGACATTTATATGACGTCTTCAAGCTCGTCACATTGTAACTTTATATTTTATTTTTATGTTGCATATCTTCATAACACTCCTTTCCATTTCTTGAGTTCATGAATACAAAAATCTCGCAAGTAGAAACTGTGGCGAAATAGCGTTTTCCTAGATAATCTCGGTTCCTTTCCGTTATGAGAAATAAATGGAGATTTCAGCGCATTCGCTGGTCAAGAAATTTTCACAAAAGTGTTTGGGTACCATGAAATCAGAGACGGAGCTTGAAGATCCCACTCACATCGACAATCAGAAATCGAAAGTCGAATGAATTATAGCTTTACTTTTGACTGTTTATATATTGACCTCGGTCAGAAACAATAATAATCTGGTGATATGGCAATCTGCTAACATGTTTTAAAACTTTTTTGAGGTATGTTATGGCACTTATGCAATGCTACACAGCTGTGTCACCTTTCCAGGCTCGTCAGTGTCAGTGGCTTTCGATTCAACTGATCTCTTGCAGGAGGATATACGTCCTACTCTACTTATAAAGAAAAACGCCGAATCAATTGAATCACCGCTTGTCGAGTGACAACAACCGTGACGTTGCAACGTCTACAGTCGATGTCTATATAAACAGTCGAGAGTAAAGGTATGATTCATTCTACGAGCCATAAGCGCTCGACTGCGGTCATTGCAATGTTTGAGGATTTTGTCACGACGTTCGGTGATTTAAATGGATCGGAGTCGATTTCTTTACAAATGGAACATATCCTCCTGTATTGGATCGGCTGAACCAAAAGGCACCGTACTACGGGTCTAGAAAGGCGAAACACCTGTTTAGTACTGTATAAGTGTCAGTATCAGACTTCAAAAATGGCTCAAAGCCTTCTAATAAAAAAGCGAAGGCAGCCGTATATGCGAGATTCATGCGGCTATAGCCAAACAGGTGAGACACTCTAAAGACAAGAAATGGACTACATCCATTAGCTACTGCGTTTCTTTTTCGGTAAAAGTCAATATAGCTTCATGAGCGCTTACGTGTATCATGTTGTATATTTGGGCCGAGCATTCCTTTCCAAAGCAAATGAGACTGCGAGTAGCAGTTATGAATTCTAATGTTATGTTCCGCTTCTGCAGTGTACGTAAGCACACGTTTAAGTGAAAAATTACAACTCTAATACTACCGTCCTTTCATTTCGAATAATGTCGGAGATCATCTAGGGTGAATTGTGGTAAAATCGTCGTAGGTATCGAAATTTACTGCGAATTTTAGCGGATTACGCAATGTCAGCAGAGATTTGCTGTGCGTAATAGATTATCAGAATCACCAGAATATCTAATACTCTTACTCTCATAGTATCAAGAGCTTACTCAACTTTTCCCACTATTATTTGAGTGGTTTCACTGTATATTTTTAACTGCGTCTAGTAACACAAAATTTTTAGCAAGATTGTGTGGGTTTTGGTTACAAGAAGCATATATCCGAAAACCAAATAATAACCTTAACCTAAAATGCACAATTATCCTCATAACAGGAGGTATATTTATCTAAGACTCAACGCTATGGACGGATTGTTCTCCACATTCAAGTTCGCTGCTTATGCTTCACATGGTATGCTCAGTACTAATGTTCCACTTTGGTCGATTTGCAATAAGTCCGTGTTGGCTTGACAGTATAAAAAGGCCTATGATTACTCAAAAGATAGTTGAATGAAGTCGTCTTTGAAATTTCACCGTTCGAATTTTGGCTGATGTCGCCAAAACACTATTTACGAAGAAACCGTAAGACCTTTCAACAAATAAAACAGCGTCGTAGAGCCCTGGACTCCGGAGAAAATGCGATGAAAATTTCAAGTGAGGCAAGAAGTGCTTTCTTCCGAGTTAAGCGTTGGGATAATAAAGCCATAGGTTTATTCCATTGTTAAAAAAAGCAGCAACATTTTATGAATTCAAATGCCTTGACTGTGCCGATTTTATGAGGTCGATTCATCTCAAACTTTCTCATCAAAGCACACATGTTCTGAAATCCTAGTGTTCAATAGTACCTAAATAGCTTCTCGTTCAGCTACAACAGTTTTACGTGATAGTATGTGTTTACTTTAACACGCCTTAACCACGTGATCTATGAGATTTTGCTAATACGGCGGATCAAATTGGCGCCTCAATGACATGGGCAGCCTTACGTCACCGATTCAATCTTAGCGCCTAATCTTCTGTTGATGACCTTCATGTTGCTATATACCGATCAGAGCAGAAGCATTTGCATAGAAGAAAATATTGGCGGCATTATGCGAGTTCAATTCGAATTTTGCATTTGTTCAGCATTTTTAAAAATCCACAAAGTAATTCTCATTACAAATCACACGATTGAAAATTCGCAGTGAAGAAATAACTTATTTATCAGCACACAGTGGCTATACTCACCGTGCAGTGAGGAATGAGTTCAAGTACTCACTTTCCTTACAGCTCGATAATTTTCTTTACTGTCAGCGACAGGGTTGAAAATTTTGCCTTTTCCTAAGGTTATCGTAAATTAAAAACTCGGATTTTGCCTTTACAGTTGGAATAATTGTACAAATAATTTTTATTTTGCATACTATAACGTCGTGAAAGCTCCTTTTCGGAAAACGTTTACAAAGCGCTGCAGCTCAGAGTTTTAAGCTGTCGAATAATCACAAACACTCCTATGAAAATATCTTGTTCACTGTGAGAGGTCGCTTTGTTTCCGGATAACGGAAAAGAACCAAAACTCATTGCCAAATCCTTTTTTGAAGCGCATTCCAAAACCAATAAAATAGCGAAAAATTGGACATGTAGTTATGCTACATTTTCGCTTGAATGAGTAAGTTGCTGCGCGCCACTAGCACGGCGCGTGTGACGCAATGGTTAGACGTATGGCACACTTGATCTATCAATCAATGGTCGACAGTTCTATCCCACTATCAAAGTGTAGGAACATTCCATCCTCTGGGGTTGGTGGATTAGTACGAGGCAATTCTGAGAGGATAACAGAATTAGCTTTATACATCAGCAGGCTACAGCAATCCACTGTAACGACAAAATATGCATTTAGTCACTTCAAACGAAGCTACAAAATCAAAGACGAGTACTTGGCGCATCCCTTAGGGACTGGTCAACGCTAAAAGCCTCATCCTCTCTTTTTGCCGCCACAAGTGCTTCATATATTGAATTATACGTCGCGCTCCACATCGTTAGCGAAATACGCAGTGGGGAGAGCTCAGGCAACTTCAACTCCCCACAAGCGCTATTAATAGATTTGCATTCACTTCATGCCACTTTTTATCGCTGTCCTCAAACATTTCTAAGTCAATTTTCGCAATATTGTTGGGCTACATCTCCTGCATCATCCCTCCAAGTTTTTTAAGAGCTCTGAAAGAATTTTTTGGACTGATCGTATCACACAAAAATAGACTTATGGTATGAGCTGCTCAAAGCACTGTGAAATATTGCAAACAAAGCGAGTTCAACTTCCAGCAATTACCAGATCAGTCGAATGAAATGGACAATTTTGTATGTAAATAAAGGCAGGCTTCTTTCATAAATAATTCTCGTTAGCGACGATAGTATTGGGTCGCGTGGCATCAATGTTGAGCTTTCGTAGGAAAACTCAAAACCGCGGAAGATGCTGTGCTTTCAAAAAAACTAATTCAGAGAACATATTAATAGAAAGTACACTCCGAATTAATGAAAAATTTTCAGAACACTTTCTTTCTGAAGTGACATATGAGTGAAAATATGAATCTTAGAATCACAAAATTTCAAAAAAATCTTTTTCATCTTCACGAGAAGATAGTGTTGGAGTAATACAAACTGCTCATCTACTGATGTAACAACGAGAATCCACAGATTGTTAACTTGAAAAGTGTGCCACTATTTCCCTTGGTTATCAATTTACGTGATCCAAGCTTGTAGATCAAAAATTTCATATTTACTACGCTGACTAACAAGGCTCACATAGTGCACTCCATTCATTAACATAAATACCGCATTACCATGGATCATTAGACTCTTAATCTTTACTTTTTCCAAAAACTTTATCAATCCGCCTTCACATCGTTTTTTTTTTCATTGTGCAAATCCCAGTACTTCTAGCATTCAACTCGTTTTTCGTCTTCTTCTTGAAAGTCGTAGAATTAGTGATTGAGCATGTCTGTTTGCAGTCTCGAGGATAACCTGGCGGTGGCGTTCCATAAGACGTTGATGTTGACTCCCGCAGAAGATTGGGGTGGAGTTCCGCGACGGCCATCACTACCACTCGGCCACAACGCCCTCAGCTCTTAATCTAGTGGCCACTGAGACGTGATTCGACAACGAGACGAAGATCTTACAGAGCCTCAAAACTATGAACTAGTGATAATTTTAAAAACCGACTAGTGAGTATGCAGAAGTTTACTAAAAAATTATCTTCCACGACTTCCTTTAGTTGAGATACGACATGTTTTGAGCCATTAAGATTTAAGTGCTGTACAGGTGCTTGCTCCATCCTATTGGGACTAATCAGTAACAACGTCCTCGGTTCAGGCGATCCCTTGAGGCCATACACCTCTATGAAGAAATCGACGCCAAGCAATAAATCACCGCAAGTCAGATGATGGAATTACAAGACATTGTAGCGACCGGCAGTCGCGCTTGTGACTTTAAAAATGAATCATGCCTCTCCATTCAAGGTGCTGGTCGCTACACCGGTTACCTGCCGGTCAGTAAAATGTCAGGTAATTCCACCATCTGACTTGCGGTGATTTATTGCTCGGCGTCAATTCCTTCATAGAGGAGTATAGCCTCAAGGGATCGGCTGAACCGAGGATGGTGTCACTGACGAGTCTTGGTAGAACAAAACAGGTCCCTGTATAGCACTTGGACCTTAATGGCTCAAAATGTGTCATATCCTTATCAGATCATTATTGTTTGAACAAGGTCTATAAAAAGGCGATCGAATGGAGAGGTATACTCTTGTCAGTATCCGTTGTAGTATACTGTAGTTTGAAACAATGAAACTTGAGGTTAACTTGCAACAATGTTGTGCGTTTTGCAACTGGCTAAGCACGAATATAAAAAGGCATATTAAAAGCATAAACAAGGTTTTCTCACAATATTCATTCTTACATTAAAACCGTCATAATAAAGCAAAAGCTTCCTACCTAAAGCAGGGCTTCTTCTATAATGGTCTTTTCACAGAACCTCAAGGCATATCTTTTTTTTTAAGGCATCCAATAAAGAGTACGAGACCACAGTCGTCTCTGAAAATCGAGTGATAATCCGATTTTAATTACATATATGACGATGTTCCTGCTAGCAGTGTTTCGTTGCTTTTGTCGACGCAAGTGTATTTCTTTTGTAGAATATTTCTAAGCGTACTAATTGATGGGATGTGATAAGATGAATCGAGATTTCTAAAAAAGTCGCGGAATGATTTCAGTGACGTCGCTCCATTGGATATATGTCGGCATGTCGGCGCACGGTGATAGTCAGTTCTGGAAGCTCCAATGAGGCTAAGAATCATAACGCTAAGATGTCGAAGAGGGACTATAGATCTGTTTTGTAAAAAAGTTGAATATTGAACTTTTCAGAGAAATTACGGACCTCCGCGATTTTACCTAACGTCAAATTGATGTCAACGTGAATGCGTAAGCTAGTTGCCTTATCCTCTAAACACTTATGATCACATATAGAATGACGTCATGAAATTCTCAGTAGCTTAGGATAGCGTCTGTATGTATTCATGACCCTTCAACCCTTTTTTATTCGAGCCTCTTAGGCCAATTATGAGACCTTTTCTCATTTTTTTAGATCCCGTATTGAAACAATGATCTTAAGAAAGCAATCCATAACGTATTATTGTTATTTGTTGAATAAATGACTATGCCAGTGTCAACGTTCCTTTCGGGATCAGATATACATTATCAGTGATCAACTGATGGCATCCAAGTGAGCACACGCAAATTCAAAAGCGAATGATCTCGGGCGGGCTCGAACCGCCGACCTTCTGTGTGTTAGACAGATGTGATAACCACTACACCACGAGACCTGGTGTTCTTAACAAGTCACAAAGTTGCTACGTTCTATATTCACTATGACAGTCATAGGAATCTTGATCACTAGTTCATGACAGTCAATCTGATTCAGATTTATGGAGATTATAAATTTCAAAAGGAATTCAAACAGATTCCTTTTGTACATCATAGGTTGAATAACCAACATCACACTAACATGATGTGATTAGCACTTTTAACAGAATGTAGAAGACTTGAGAATATTTGATTATTTGATAGAGAGCAAATATAGTCATTAATAAGAGGTTAGCGACAGAAAGGTCAGATGTTAGGCAGTAAACCAGTCTAGGGTAACGACTTCAGGCTCACTGATAATGTGATAATATGTTTTGAGCCTTTTGTGAGTTTGGTATGGCACTCATACAATAGTAGACAGCTGCTTCGCCTCTACAGGCTTACCAGTAGCACGGTACCTTTCGGTTAACCGGTAGCTTACAGGGCGAACATACCCGTACTTATAAAAGAGTCGACTCGGATTCATTTGAGTCATCACATGTCGAGTGAAAATATCCCCCGACATTGCAGTGACCACAGCCGAACACTTGTGGCTGGTATAATGGATTATACCTTTGATTTCGACTGCTTATATAGACGACGCTCAAGGACATTAATAATCTAATAATATACTTATAACCGAGGTCTATGTAAACAGTAAATAGTAAAGATATGATCCATTCTACTAGCCATAAGTGCTCGATTGTGCTCGCTATAATGTCACGGGATTGCGCCATTCGACATACGGTCATTTAAATAATTCCAAGTCGATTCCATCATATGTAGGGGTATATCTCCTCTGCAAAGGATCTGCTGAACCGAAAGGCAGCGTGTTATTTATTAGTCTGTAAAGGAAAACAGATGTCTAGTACTGTGAAAGTGCCCTATCAAACTCATGAAAAGTCTCAGAAATGATGCAATCAGATTATCAGATTTTTACTTCTTCGAGCAAGGTCTATGTAAACATTCGAAAGTAAAGATATGATTCATGCTCACTGTTGGGCAGGTGAGTATGATAATTTAGCAGATGCTCGACCAGGCATATCGTAACACGACGTCTTCCTCACATGAACTAAGCACAGGTCTTCCTGATATCAATGCATTCACAAGGTTGACTGCTTGTCATTAGCATTCGAATAGTGCTACACAACTGTTATCGCCCGCGGCATTCGTTGGACTAGTTACTAATGGGCCAATCCGCTTTCGAAAAAATAAGAAGAAATTGGGGCGTTAAAAAACCCTCTTCATTGATGATAAGTCTTGTGGCTTATCCAACATTGCTGAGTGATATGCAAAACTTTGAAGTGTTAGCGGAAAATAAACCTGCCGCTATCTTTTCCTGGGGCGCGTGCCCACCACTAGGGGTTCCTTCTGCTATCACTCTGTTTGCGTTACAAGGTATCTGAGTCGTCAGTAACCAACCGTCAACAGGTTTGGTCTGAAAAGTATATATCGAACTATTAGTCAACAGACATACTACATACGTCCAGGCTCTGAAGAAGGCGGGTCGCCGAAACGTCAGCCGAAATTCTACGAGTAATTTACCAAGCTCGCGTCAGCTCAAGATAAGTTTTCTCGCTTTTCATATAACAATTTATTATGCCGAGGTTTATAGAAAGTCGAACTTTTGAATTATTAGTCAACAATTTTGCATATTTGTTATAACGTCGTAACACTGCTATCAAGGCGACAAAATGAAGATTTCTCAAAGACTGCATAGTCACTATGCCTGATAATCATTTTTTGAGCCACGCATGTGGTCTCTTATAGGACAACTTATAAAGCCCGATACACGTGTTTCGACGTTGGCAGTCTCATCAGTCGGGCGGTACCCCTCGTCTTTTGCAATCCTTTGGTGGTGCTCCAGTCCCCCATACTAAGAGTAGGCAACGATGAACATCTTACGTGATCCATCAAGTGATATTATCACTGATTGGAAAGTGGTGTACATTCGATTCTTTTTGACTAGTATCGTCAAATATATCATACCTCTCGTTTCGAGTGTTTTCTAAAGACCACGCTCAAATTTCAATATGGCTGATAATCATTTTTTCCCGAGAGGAGTGGCAGAAGAAGGGTACCGCCTGATTGATGAGACTGTCAAGATCGAAACATCGTGAACGGGCTCTATAAGTTGCTCTGTAACAGACTACTCGGCCAAAAAATGATTTTCAGAAATATTGAAATTTGAACGTGTTCTTATGAAAACACTTCAAACGAAAGGTATTATATATTTATATAGTCTACTTCTACGTCCAACTCTCACTATACGTCGAAAATGAAACTGCCACGCTGAAGAGAGATCTTGTCGCTAATTTAACCTCATCCGAAATTCTGCTCATCTCTTCTGTACACCAGGTGTCAGTTGTGCAAGAATTCGATAATGAAATGTTGGTAGAAGTTTCCAATTACTAAGCCACTGCTAAAAATTCCAACATAAACTCCACGAGTTGTAGCATCCTGTAAAAATCTTCATGCTAGAATGAATAAATCAAAACGTAGCTGTCAAGCCATGCTTCCGATCTCTATTAGCAAGGCTCACGATGAGCTCTGATGTGTCTGTAAATTAACAGGTAAATATCTTTACAGGGCAATCTTTTCCTTCAATATGGCATATGTTCTTTACCTATTAAATCTCCACACTTATGGTGCACTAATGTAGAGCTTTCGAATTATTCTGTCTTATATGAGCTTTGGTTTCTATGCGAAGTACATCATCATGTTTATCGTACTGTGAGATAAATGAGCTGATTTATGAAAGCTACCGCTCGTTCGTCTGATGTACTTTAGCGCTAAGTCATAGAATGTGTGCAAACTGGGAAACTGGAACGTCATTGCAGTAAATACGCCCTTTAGATAAAGATTTTATGAAGTGTCATGAATCATCATTCCATGCTTATGTAGTGTTCTTACAACTTTCACTTCTTCTTTGCTTCCTTTTTTGATATATAGAGTTCTTATCTGAACGTAAAGCGCTTCCTTTAGAGATTGATCAACGCTCTTATCTTTTACACTTTTTACTTACTTTCTTGATACTAGTATATCTGCACACGTGGTGCGGACGCTCATACCTTTCCGTTTCTTCCTCTCATCAGTGATATCGATGGTGATGGCCTAGTTCGCCATAGTTATCAACACTATTCAGTGAATCATAAGATTTTTCCAGCTTTATATAGAGCTGACTCAGTTGCAAGCACATTTGTCACCCGAGCATGTGATCGCCCCCTCTCTGATGATGTCAGCTATACTGTTCTTTCTGGAATCCGTCAAAATCTTTGCTCATAACACCGTCAGCCGTCAAAGCTTCGCTCTCATCCATTCATTCTCCTCAATATCGAACATAATTGTTCTCTAATTCATGAAGAATCGACTCCATCTTATATCATACCCCTCATTCGGTAGATGCCATAGCTTTCAGCCAATGTACAATCTTTCATCCTCTCTTAAAGTATTCATTACATTTTATCGTTACCACTTGTTTTCCATTTTCTATATCAATTGTTCATTTTTCACCATATCGTCTTCTCAGTTACGAAACTAACTTCTACTGTAAGTTAGCGACTGTATAAGGATAGGTATCGCTATGTACTAACACTACCATTCCTGCTTGTGATAATAATGCTTCCTTCATCCACATCACGAAAATGGCGATGAATGTAAATATCAACCTTGTGCTCTCTTCTTCTCATTGGTAAAACTCTCATACAACCTATATGTCTTCAAATCACACCATATAACTTTGAATGTGACATGAGATTCAAGCATCCGTAAATCTTACCTAGGGGATACTACTGACTCATGAGTATATTACATTGACTGGTATGTTAAGTTCCCACTTGACCGTAGTTTTTCTAAGGTGGACCAATATTTTCATGAACACACCCTCTCCTCGTACTACCAGGATCTATCGTGGAGATGCCTCACACTCTCACTGTAAGTCTTTCCTCTTTACGTTGTCTTTGCATATTGATCTTACTCTGCTGTTATTGGTGTGTCAATGATTTTTATGTGTAAAGGTCTAGTTACGGGGAAGCTGTGGCCGAGTACTGATGCTCGGTGCGGCTCGACGAAGAGTTGATCCCACAGCCTCCCGACACTGTCCGGCAATCCTCCTACGGAATACTCCAGCATGGCTATTCCCAAGACTGCAAGGGCATGTGTTCGATTAGTTAACGGACATTTGTAAAGAAGAATTCCTCAAGCAAAAAAGTGTACAGTAGAAAGGAAAAAAATAAACTGTGATGCAGGTCAAATAAAGTGATAAAGTAAGAGGTCTAGCTGTGCAAATTTGAGATATGTGCTGCGAAACATCAGAAGATCTTTGTGGCAGGCAAGAAGAAGACAGCATCCACTACGCGATTCTAACCATTATATGAGCAGCGTCGCCAGGATTAGTGTTGCATATCCTGAATATGTGTCAGAAATGCTTGTTCAGAGTGTCTGTGTAAAATATATAATACTTTCGGTATTAGCAATGTTGGGAGCTCTGAGTAAAAATTTCGACACAAAAATTCAATTGCATCGGTTCCGAGAAATTCAAATGCAGCACGTCCCGGTTCTGCCTTTTTTGTATAACTGCTTCATTCATTTTTCATGTTATAAAACATCCTTTAGTGAGATATGATGCTTGTAATCAAAGAGCTAACCATATTGACTCGGTTATCGCATGATTCATCTAAAATCCTATCTCTTTTCTTATTTTGTTGGGCATTATAAGCATTGGCTCTGCTTCAATAGTACACCATGAAAAGATTTGTTCGATGAGAATTCGTTGATAACGCGTATGACTTTTTCGTCTCAATTAAGGTATTTTATTATTCATGTATGATGACGGCAACCAATCTAAACGTGATGTGATTATCTAACACTTTGAGTATTACAAAGAAGTAATGGATGAGCTTTATTTTTCGTGGTATAATAGTATTCTGACGAAGTTTTTGTGCAACGAGTATTGATATGTTGACAATCATTTGAAGCGTCGAACAACTCTTCGTAGTTGACAACGGTCAGAACAATACACCGATATTAAATGAACCCTTATGAGCATCGATCATGTAAAAATGTAAGTAAAGTTTGTAAGCACTCGTTAATGACCCTATTCTGCAGTGGTAGTGAATCGTTCAACTAAATGAACACCACTAACACAACTGACAGGCTTTCCTCCTATTTCGAACGTGATTGGCTTGTTTATGTTCAGCTCAAGGATTTGTTTAGGTTTAGATGTAAGCCCATATACTGCAACCAATGAAGCAAGGAGGTGACTTTGTTTTGAAATACCATAAGTCGTCGTGCTTCGTCCTTTCATTTCATTAAAGTCATGTGCTTAGAATTAGCTAGCTTTTTCTTCACGCTGTAAGACTTTGAGGCTTACTCCCAGCTATACATATTGTAATGTAGCCTGCTTTTGTTCGCTACACGGAAATAGGCTGGGTAGTGCCCAACCATTCTCCATTATCTTTGAATCTTACCATATTGTCCTATTTATTTTAAAATAAGGCTGCTAATTGTAGGAGATTTCTTTAGGTTATCTACACATAATTCATTATTTTGTTTTTGGGAAGCTACTGTGATTGTTTTGGAATTTCTCAGGATTCTCTCTGACCAGTTTGGATCACGATTATGCATTCTGCTAAGTAATAGTAAAATCGAAAGATAAATAAAGCTTCTGGCACTGATCGTAGTCCTCATGTGGCATAATTCGACTGCACAGGCATCGTGAAGGTAAATCGAGGCACAACTGGTGTATATATCAGGTTAACACAAATGTAATGGCGATTTAGCATGTTGAAATTCGCGGTGCGATATTGGAATAAATTCTTGATAAATGTGATTGTCTTACATATCATTTCAATGCGCACTTTCGCTGTACGTTTTGTTGCTAACGACGTTCAGCTTGCGTTCATTTAGCATTCATTTTGGATTATGAAAAGGATGTTTGTTGAGCAGCAGAGACATACTGCAACATCAGCAGCGTATTTGGCGCAGAGACGGTCACGAATGTGCAGTGCAACGGTAGTTCAGAAAGTTTTGTAAAGAAAACTTATTTTAACGATGCATATACAGCAATTACTTTTTTTACCAACCACATCAGAGTGATGAAAAAAGCAATCATCGAACACGATACTCTTAAGACTGGACGAGATGCTTGAAGGGAACTCGGCATCGACCATCCTAGTGTCGTTAAAAATCTGAAACAAATTAGGATGGCGAAAAGGATTAGTGCGAAAGTAAAAGCGGTAATTACAGTCAGCCAACAGCCAGACGTCGCACAACGTGCGCTACAAAAGTTTTGTGATTGAGCTACGAAGTTTTGCCTCATCCTCCAATTCGCCAGCCCTCGCGCCCACCGACTATCATATATTCAAGCATCTCGATAACTTCTCGCAGGGAAAATGCCTCCACATTCAAATGGGTGCAAAAAAACTTTACAATAGTTCCTCAAATCCCGCGGCACCGATTTTTGGGTCACAAAATCAAACAGGTCCTTTACCAGCTGACATAAATAAGTTGAATGTAATGGTTCTCATTTTAATTAATGTTTTCGGGCCTAAGTATCATGATTTGAAATTCACGTAACTAAAACCGCCACTATTTTTTCATCAAGCTAGTTGCCGGCATTGTCTATCACCGTATATATCAAGTCAATGTATTCCACCTTCTCAAAAAACCTATTACCAATTTGCTAATTCAGGGGAAATGAAGGGTTTAGTTGTACAAAACTCAACATTGAACCAAAAACTATGATGCAAAACTCCTTCATTCGGTGTGTTCTTTCGTGTTCCCGAATATAACAACAAAATTTTATTGACTTCTTAATTTTGTAAAGCTTCGAACTTCAATAGAAGTTACAAATTTCTGCACAACTACAAAGTGCAGAGTCAAAATTTTCACCGTTTCTCCAAGTGTTTCCCAAAAATTGACGACGATGTGAGCCATAAATGGCCCATTTTGCTCCAGGGAAACTGACTCGTAATGAGCCACGCACAAACTATTGATTCAATGACTTTGACTCATTATCGTTTTGAGTATTTATTTGTCACACAAAGCTTTTTCTGCTTTTTTTGTAATCATTCAACAGCTTGCCCAACATAGACGTTCTACAAGTTTTCGCGGAAGATGAATAAATGTACACTTGATTTCCTTTCCTTCAAATCCAATAATTTGCAAATATTCTTCTTTTTTGAACGACTTCATCTCTATAACTTGTGTTCTGTGCCGCGTAGTAACCTGTTTGACTCACTTGCTCACCAGATTGAAACATGGCGACGCTTCATCATCACAGTAGGATGACAAATCATTGTAGATACATTCGTCATGTGGTGTCTTCAGAAGTACCAGTGATTCATAGTTTTTATTAACATAACATATTGATGAAGATCTAAACACTGTGCTCAAATACATCTAGTCACAATTCTGATAATTTCACATGCAGCAGCCTCCTCAAAATACACTTTTTGTTTAGAACATGCAAAATCACAACTTATGCAGTTTTGCAATACTTATGACTTCCAAACTTCGTGAATACTTTACAGTCTCTGGCTGCTATAAATACTCGTTCTGTAACGAAATTCTGGTTTTCCTCTAAACTTGTAGATACAGAGGCTTCTCCAGGATGCGTAAAACTCTCGTGCAAACTCCATTGACAAGTTTTATGAGCGTATTGGCTGCTTTTACGACCTTTTTCTTGTCACATCTTGCCTCATCAGCCAAATGACAGGGCATAACGGCTTTTCTTAGCATGACGTGGCTATCAAAAGGATAGCATGAAACTCTGTAACTCTGATAATAACGCGGTCGTGAGAACCTGATGTTTCCTATCTCAAACCAGCGAATATCTCGATTCAATATTTTCATCGCCTCGGGTGTTGTGGGCTGGTTATGAACATAAGCTACAAAATATGAATAAGGGATAAAGCTCTTGGCGTGGATCAGTCCCAGAGGGATACGCCATGCATTCGTCTTCAATTTTTAACTTCATTTGAGGTGACTGAAAGCATATGTGGCCTTTACAATGACTCGTGGTGACCTTCCGCTGTACCGAGTCAGTGGTGCTTATCCTCCAAGGCGTCTGAGACCAGTCTAGTACCAGTTTATCGACCCTGGAGGGATGAATGGCTGGTGATTTATGAGCACGAGATCGAACCGTTGACCTCATATACAACGCAGCACACCTCTAACCACTGCGCCACAGCGCTCCTACAAAATATAATGGTTTGAAATGATCATGTTCTGAAACAGGTCACAAAAGGAGAGGACATTGTGGTTGCCTGTGGTATAAGTGCTTTTGACTACACAGAAGGTAGGAATTCTCACGGTATAAGATTATGTTGAATTCAAAGACACATTCAATATTCTTGTGGTTGAAGACAAATCCTTGAATCTCTGTAATAGTTGTGGGTCCAGACTCCATCGTCTCTTGTCCATTTCATATCCTTCCTTCATTACACCTCAGATTCTTCGTCTGCTAGTATTTCACATTAGAAAATGACAGAATGCTAGCAGACCCCCCTACGAACGGCATCATCTATCTGCCTTCTCGTCCCGTTGACAGTCCAGTGATCCAAGCGAGCTCCAGCTAACCTTTCATTTTTCTCTACCATGTGCAAGAGCAGCCCCGTGCGATCTCCTCACTCTAAGATTTGTTAAGCATTACAATTTTTCTTTAGGGGTTTCCGTGAAGAAATCTGACAATCGGATAGGTAGGTGGACTTTCTGGTATATATACGACTTCCCGAGAGATCCAACATGTAGCGGGTCTTGTTCATTTCTTGTCACTGCAATGCATATTACGTGTCCATGCCCATCTGATCGCCACTAGTCTGGCTTGTTTAACTTTGGATCGATGACGTGAGTTAAAACATCGGACGATCTCTTTTACTTGCGTGACGAAGGATACTGCTAGCATGACCTTCGCAATGCTCGTTCCGTAATGCTTAAATTTCATCCTGGTTAGGTAGCGACCACATTTTCGAAGCATACGTTGAAGCAGGGAGAACCATGGAGTCGAAAAAGTGGACACGGAGTTGAGCTTTCTTCATTCTCTATATTATACACGCTGCTAATTAACACTACCCAAGCCACTTGTTTTATCCTGCTGAGCTCTGAAGTTACGCCTCTCATTATTTTGAGTACTCGAATTGGTTACACATAATTGAAGCTAAGGAAATATTCGATCCGTTGAGCATGAAATGCGAGACCTATCTGTTTCCATGAGCACGGTATTTGTGTGAATTCGTCAGAAACCAACCTTTCTACAGCCCACATATGTTTTACTTGTCTGGTGTTTGATGTCATAAGAACTTTGTCATCACTAAAACGAAGAAAGTGTGATTTCCGGCCATTGATTCTCACTTCCATATTGCTTCCTAATGTCTGCATGGCGTTTTGGTGGATGGCAAGATATGATTTTAGTGAGAAACTGCCTAGCTTAACTTCACTTTTTGCGCTGATGATAATGACGTCGTATAATGGTGATGATTTTTGCTGTAAAATCTATGTACAGCTCGGAACGAATCTTTCAATGATGAGATATGACGCCCTCGTCGCCTTGGATTTCTGTCATTGTTTCAACCATGACTGGGTAAAATGTAAATTTCTAAATTTGTGACAAAATACTCTTGTGATATTGCAGTGTGTCTTATTTTACCCTATAGATGTGGCATTCATTACTGAATCAATTTCAATACTCGTTTTGCTCATATTTTGATGCCTTCTTAGGCTTACTGAGCCCTAACATGGTGGCTGGATTGATGGATAGCTTGCCAGTCTTTTCCGGAGTGGATTAAAAATTATTTATTCACAGAAAGCAACTCCTAATCACCTTCCATACTTTTCCCAGCCATTTAATCACAGAATTTTGGCCAGAATACATTCTATATCAGCAAAAGCACTTCCACACATGCACGTGAAGTTGTCTACGCAAAGATAAGAAGTTATACATCAGAATAGGCGCAGCAGAAGCAAAGAGTTCATCCTCCTGATCTCAATCGCGTTTCAGAGAAACAGCAGTTAGCGTTTATTTCACATTTAATCTCGCATCTGCGATAGGGACCACCATGTACTCTCGACGTTAACCAACTTATAACCTTCTTTAAGCGTCATCCGTGAGAAGTGAAGGCGAATTGTATTACCATCTATTACGAGTTACTTACATTTTCTTGTATCGTCTCATGCTTTGAGAACATGCGCATATCTCGTATACAAAGAAAAACTCGTCCATGTTCTCTAGCTGCAATGTTTGTGGTAATTAGTCAGTATCAATAAGTCATATAAAGTATACTTTACACGGCCAGACATCACATGTAGTAGACTTTGCAGATCCCAGCATATGGCGCATTCAATTCTTGCCCTTGCATTCATCATCCACGAAGAACTCCGAACTTTTGCACATGAGTTCGACTGCTGTTTAAGAATTTTGTTCTCCTCCTGAATGTCGTTGAATGTCTGCCGAGTTGATTTTCGCTAGAATCGTGGGTTAATGGTGCTGAGTGTTTGCATGCGGATCAGAGGAAGTGATCAGGTCTCAAACACGTCTACTGCCACTTATTAATCCTGTCGAGATGATTAGTTTATGGGTATATCCAGGACCAAGTAGAAGCAACAACCGCTCAAGTTGAGTGCGGTTCTCTGCATATTTCCAAGTAAAATTTAGAGCTCTTCTTCGATGACACTTATTATGGAACCTGCTCTGAATAAGTTATGGAATGACTGCAAAAATTGCGCCACAAAAACTTTTATGGAAAAGTGGACAGCCGAAGAGAAAATATGTCGGTTTATGCACTCATCGGCCAGTTTGCACGGAAGCACATGAGTCATCTAGACTTCAAAAGTTTAACGACCTTTGATTCGTCTTTCAAGTTTTTTCAACTAGTATTATCATCTTTCAAAAGGTGGTGAATTGCAGAGACGAAAGAATGTCCATAAGTTTAGACGTAAGTGATGTCACTATTTCTGACGTTGACAAGAATTCGATGAGTCAGTTCTTTAAAATGAAGGCGTCAGAATAAGGAAGTTCACGTGAGATTTGTCGAAAATCAACGGAGAGTTTAAAATGATTTCAATTACTCGTTTCATTCCATCAAGGTCGAATAAATCACCTAGACGTTTTTTCATCATCTTCAAAGTCTTCTGAAACATTATCTTCTGAAACGTACCAGTATCTGTTCAGCAGCACATTCATTTTTATTCATGCATCAGTTCAATATATAATTTTGATGGGTCCTCAACATCTTTCAAACCTATCAACCAAACGGTGAGTATTTATTAGGTGTTCTTTATGCGATTTGACCTTTATGTACCAAGTTTTATCTGCTTTGGTCATGAAAATGTTTGCTTTGGTAGACTGCATTTGAATTTAACTCTTCCAGGTTCTGAAAGAGACGAAACCTCCGGAACGTGGACCACTATTATTGAATGAAATAGACCTTACTGTTAACAACCTCTATAACGCTAGGCTATCGAAGACAAGGTGGGCGGGACACGTGATGCGCTTCAACGACATCCGATGGACGAAAGCCGTTACCGACTGGATTTCTAGGGATATCAAGCGCTCTGCAGGAAGACCGCCGATCCGATGGTCTGATTTTCTTCACGAGAAGCCTAGAAGAAAGACATGATGCTCAACGAATCTTTGCAGCGAGCAGGACCTACTGGGCTACTCTTGCACGCGATAGAGAAAAATGGAAGTGTTAGGTTGAGGATATTAGGTCCCTTAAACCCAGCTGAAAATCCAAAGTTTCTAGAAAAATTCGATTGAAAAGAGCAATAACTATTCTTAAAAATGAAGACCATCATTATCCATGATCTTCTACCAACGATCTGCAAGCTCCCAAATCTTCTCGAAATCGTCAATTCTTGAGTCTTGGGATTTCTTTCGCTAAACGGATTTTGACCTGTAACTGCACAAAAACACTAGTATCTACTGCTGCAACTATAACCACTATAACTAGCGCTGCCGTGGGAGTTTCTTTTGGGAGTACTCCTGAGATATTCTCACAAATTTACAATATCCGATTTAAGTGAAATAAACATAAAATGTAGATTGTTCGTGGGTGTTAAGGAACTTTTCCTCAACCCAGTATTAATAACCTGTGTGGCATCACTTCATCTCAACATCGATAAGGAAAAATGGAAAGGTTACTTGTTTCTGCTCGACTCACTCGACGATCATCGGGACGACAGGTGATACAGGTGATACAAGTTATCAACCTCGTATACACTGATCCAAGAAGTAAGGAATTATTAGCTCAATGCCGAAGTTGATCAATAGCCGGTCCTGGGGATTTTTCTGAACTATTTAGTTGCTCTTACTACAGGGCTTCCCTTCGCAACAGTTGTTTGCACAACTGCTCCGATTACCATTCGCTTTTCAAATCAGCGTTTTCGAAAAGCCTGCTACGAGAGGCACCTGGAAATAGAGTATCAGGGAAACGTATGAGGAGAACTTCTATCTTAGGGGAGGCAGCCGTCTGACGGGGAAAGGAAGTGCGAAACATGATGGAGTTCTTAGTGTAATACAAGACGCACCTCGTGCTGTGTTGTTTGTTCGATGACGTTGATTTGCTCTTTCGTTCTTCTCCGTCCAACCCCGCCCGGGTCTCCCTGTTTGTGTTTGTTCGATTGCTCGTCTCTTTTTTCTTTTTTTCTATCCGAACAGTCGTGTTTCATCTCAAATCGATCGGATGATCCGAGGCATTTGTACGGAAAAATGCTTCGGTTACTTGATCACTTCATATCATTCACTCCATTCCTTTTCTATGAGCAACTCCTTCTCTACGAGTCGGTCGTCTTTTCTTTCTCTCGTCTTTTCTTTCTCTTTCATTTCTCACTTGAGTGATGTCTTGGATCACTTCAAAGATTCTGTGTCCTTTAACAAGCTACGCGATAAGATCATCAGTGGCAGCGCTCCTTCAGTCGGAAATAGATCGATGTAATCGAATAGAAATTTCCAGGATCGACTATCGATTGATTCGATCCTGACTCCTCCCAATTATGATGAAGGCGAAATCGCTGAGACGTTACAAAGCTAAAAAGGATGAAGCGCTCGGCGTTGATCAATACCAATGAGGGATGCGCCATATGTTCGTCCTCGGTTTTTAACTTCGTTTGCGGCGACGGAATGCTTATCTGGCCTTTAAAATGACTCGCGGTGGCCTCGCGCTGTATCGAATCAGTGCTGCGTATTCTCTCAGACAGGTCTGAGACCCGTCCACTACCAATTTAGCAACCCCGGAGGGATGGTGACTTGGTGAGCCATGAGCGCGACATCGAACCATTGACCCTGTGTGCGACGCCGGACACCTCTAACCACTGCGCCACATGCGCTGTGGTTGTGGACAGTGATCTACTGATCGAAAAGGACCTCCTAGAACACATCATTTCATCGTCTCTGCTCATCAAAGCCGGAAAACCTTGAAGATCAACACTGAGATCAACGAAGACTGCGACTGAAGAAGTCAGCAACAGCTGTGACCTTTGGTCGTTCCCTTATGACGTCACCAATGATTGTGCAATTGCGACCACACCTTGTTCGTCGCAAAAATTGTGCAATCAGCTATTCTGAGGAGTTCATTCCCTCGTTGATCTACCATTTTTCTTCAGTCAATAATTCGCTGTAGAGTTTTTATTTTTGTTTTGATTTTTTTCCGGTTGTTCGACGTGTTCTAACGGCAAAGTTCCTCGTCAAATTGATCGCGAAGGCATCTTATCAGTAGTTTATCAGTGAGAAAAATGCTCAAATATGCGGACTACGCTATCTCAACGTTCACCGGCTTCTTGCATCTCGAAGAGTTTCCCACCAGCGTCGATTCGAGAGTGTCGTGAATCGATAGCCGTTGTCCGTCTTGCTAACGCCCCGTGCCCGGAGTATTGATCCATGCCGGCTTCATCCGTGACGAACTCGGTCGAAGCGGTTCTAACCGTTCCGAGTTCGATCCCTAGCCGTGACAATCATTTTTGTCCGCTTTTCGTGTTCATTTGTGCTCTAATCCTATTTAATTGCTATATTTACTGTGTTTTAAAGCTAAATATAACCTTTATATGTTTACGTTAGCAAATGATTATTCTACTGATTGAGAAGAAGTTATTTTTAATTATATTTTTCAAATAAAATCAGGCGTCCGTAGTGCAACGAGTTAGAGCATGCGCTTCCGGATAGAGTGAAATGTGGGTTCGAGTCCCGCATGACGCAAAAGTTTTGCATATCACTCTACAGCACCGGGCATACATTTTTTGCTGAATTAAACCAATAACACGGAGTTGATGGAATATTTTCAATCGGTTGACGCTTCATATATAATCGATTGGTGATGCTCTTTTTGATCCTATTATCGTTGGTTTTTATGTTTTTTTTTGCTCCGAAGACCCGATTTTCCTTCAACTTTGGCATTATCATTTTCTAATGGCTCTTTTTCTTGAGCGCATGTGGCGCAATGGATTAGGGGTTCTCTGCATAACACATAAGGTCGATAGTTCGATCTCGCGCTCATGGCTCACCGAACCATCGATCCCTCTGGCGTCAGTAAATTCGTACCAGACTTATCTGAGAAAATAAAGGACATCGATCCAATGCATCGGTGGGCCACTGCGAGTCATTGTAAAGGCCAGATATGCGTTCAATCGCCTCAAAGGATAATAAAAATTCAGGACAAATGAATGAGGCAGCCTTCAGGGATCGAGCAAAGCCAAGAGCTTCATCCTTTAATGACTTTTTTATGAATTAGCCAAATGTTTTTTATGAATTCTTCTAGTGATTTACATGAGCATCCAACACTCCCTCTGGTAAGACAATTTTGTTGTAATCATGTGATCTTTGGTCGCTGCAGTTTTTCCACGATTTCCACCTCTTTCGCTGAAATTATCTCCTTCGCTATTGATTCAATCATTATAACGGTGGGATAATCATCTATTATCAAATTATTTTAATTAGAGTTGCTTAGTTTGATCGCAGTTGCTTTGTTGACCGGTGAGCTTTTGATTACCGTTTGAAGTTTCCGCCGTTTTTAACACATTGGACACCATGCGGGCCTTTTTGATACTCACTGCGCGACATCAAACCTCACTCGGCTACTGTAATGGCGGCGTCGCGTCTCGTGGGAAGTCAGGCAGACGGCCGGACAAGCATGCCCAGGCATGCAGATGCCGCTCGCCTAACTTCACGCAAGCAACGGCGCGACTTCGCCTGCCTATTAACGCCGGTGATTAAGGGGTTAGTTAAAAATAAAACGATAAAGTTCTTGGCGTTCATCAATCTCTAAGGGATTACGCCATGCATTCGACTTCATCAACATCGTTCGAACTGATTTTGATACATAGCTGACCCTTACAATGACTCCCAGTGCCACAATGTTTGATCAAGTCAGTGCTGCTATCCTCTCAGACAGGTCGGACAGCAAATCGCCGACTGCGGAGGAATGGGAATTTTAAAGAGTCTGAGATGCGGGATCCAGCCAGTGACCACTTGTGCATTGCTGTACACTTCTAATTACTATGCCATACACGCATCGCACTCATGACGCGTGTGGATGCTACTACTACTCCATCGAAACCGCCGTTGCCACTTTTTCTTGATATTATATATCGAAGTTGTCATCGACGAACTGTCGGAGGGTTTGGTGTAGTAAGTACATATTGGCACATTCTCTTTCAACATCATGAAAAATTAGGTTCAAAGTGCTTATCAGTTACGTCGTTGCCCGGGGCATTTAGGCTTTCACCATCTGCATTTGGAGCGGATACATCCAGAATTCTCTTTTCTCGTATTATTCAATATTTGATATGATGTGTCGTAGTTTACACACAGATCACAGCTGGCATCGATCACTAATCTCTGGATTATCGATAACGTCATGTGGTCATGTAGACGGCATTCATATAGCCGAGATGCCAATCACACTTTCCAAAAAAATTGGTCCGCCAATACGGGTCCAGCTCGAAAATAAAGGAATGACATTGAGGTTGGATATTTTACTATGTACGAAGTGTAAGTTGGAGACACGGATCAGTGGAACCCTCAATCATATTTTCTTTACCGATCAAGCCTTTAGCGCGAGGTCGTTAAGAAGGACTCGTTGGGCCAACGTTTCGACGTCTTCGTCATCTTCATATCCTTCGGGTTGACTGTACGCGGTCGCACCCTCTTGTGGATCTTTGCCTACCTTTCATTGAAATCGAACTTTTTTTGGTGAAGCTCCCCTGAGATGAAGAAACTCACTCGGCGATATCCTTTTGTAGAATAAGAAGCGTTCGCTAATTAACCAGTAATCCGTTGATAGTGATTTGCCATTCTTTGTCAATCTATCCTGCAGAGGTCGATATATCATTACCAGCTAGTACAAAGCGTAGTTATATCCTGAAACTAATTTTCCTTCAACTTCGGCATTATCATTCGAACATTCATTTTCTTTATGCCTGGTAGTTATTTTTTGAGCCACGCATGTTAGGGGTCTATCAAAGAGGGCTGACTTATAGAGCGCGATACACGTGTTTTGATGTGAAACGAAAGATATGACATATATTTGCTTTGTTGATGAAGCCTGAAGCGTAATGGTAACTCTAATTGATACATAATGGACGCTAAGTGTAGGCAGCAATCCGACGTTGCGGCCCGAAGTGGACGGTATGATTTGTATGCAGTGTATTCTGCTTCTGATGACTTACGTTGCTTTTCGAAGCCTTTATTGTCACGATCTTTGCTTTCATTTGATAGTTCATCGAACGATTATCAATGCGTCACCAGTCACACTAGGAAATTTTAGCACATACGTCATTTATTTTTTTGCAAAAACTGGTTCTTGAGGAAGTTTGTCAGTCCTATCGTATCTTACGACATCAGGGGGCATTTTCCGAACTATGGGTTATCACAGTGTGAGAAAACTTATACAGTTATCATTCTGATATGGTGATATGATCGATATCAAACTTTGTGATTATTTATAAAAAAAACCTAGGTCTTCACAATTGTGAATTATAGAACTGAAGAATAATAGTGTCAATCCATGCATAATATTTGTGAAAACGATCCTTGCTCTGTATTTTCTTGCTCATTTGCTGTTGTTTAAACGTTGGATTCAAAACTTCGCTTTTGTAACTTATCATCTCACTACCTTATATGTACAACCTTGACCCAGAAGACTTGCAAGTATACATGCATGGCGTACGACCTACAATTCTCTTATGGACGTGAACTTCCCCGTATCCATTTCCATTATTCTTTAGTTCGTTTTTATGCAGCAATAATATTGCACAAAACTTCACACGAGTTGACATTTTTGCTAAAACCTCCCACCTCCGCAGTGACGTAAATGACCATTCCCCTTTAGAGTGACGCAAGTGAGACAATGTGTACATTGCGCGCAAGGGTGCACGTTTATAAACTGTCGTTTTCAAGCTTTAGTTCAACTTTCTTTCGAGGTGTCATTTTGAGACACTGAGAGTATTTTGAGAACTAAAAAAAGGGTAATAATTTATAGAGACTGAGAGAATATGGTGGTTATTGCGGAGACAATCCCTAGTGGGATGGAAAACGGATTAAAAGAGGAGTCTGTAATCGTAAAATCGAGATTAATTGGGTTTAAATGTAGAAATTTTGAAGGAGAACCTTATAAGATGCCTTCGGCTCACTTATTATGCCCCTCTACAGTTCAGAAGCATTTAGAACAAGAAATGACACTTGAGCTTTATAGGTAATTGATAACATCATGCTTTCATAGGTGGACAGCCTTTGACATGTATTGTGCCATAACAACACTGGAATAGGCTTTTTAGTACGGTATTTCACCAGCTATCTCCATTTTTGTAATTTAGCATAGTGCCTATGTAAAGCTTTTTGAAGCGTCTATATGAGATGAATCAAAGTGATCGTCGTTAGTGTCAACCCTCCATAGTACCCAGCTCGACGGCAAATGCTTATACGTATCATCTAAGTGTCAGTTGTACTCGTGGACGATTGTTGCGCTCTAGAAAACGAACGAACTGTGATGTAGAGCGCACAGTTCAGTTGTACTAACTGTCGAAGTGTTTTTATAATTTGTCAACAACTTGGCTTTTTGCATGGTCTGTAGTCGGTCGATTGACTAGTTGCGGAAGTCACTGTCACATTAGGAATCGCTCCTTTCAAGGAAAAGTCTTAGTCGCTCGGTAGTTGCTTTGGAAATGTAAATAAATAAAAAAAAATGTTTGCTAAAAATTGTTTGCTTTGAGAAAAAAAAGTGAAGACAGATTAACAGCTATGTATGCATTGAATGCAATATACAGGGTGGCAATATGTTAATTTTACATAATCACAAGGAATTGTTGATGGTTTACATTCACAACAAGTCAAGAAAAGGCTGGTCGTTATCTCCATTCTTTACAATTTCCAAGTGGCTTCTGTCATTCTTGTAAAATTTTCCACTCTTTGAAAGATTTTCATATTCGGGTTACATTTTATATACAGCTATACTTTATGCAAAGCATTAAGCTTTGGAAAAGGAGGAATCCCTAAATTTGTGCGGATAGTTGCCAAGAGTTCATGAAATTATTCAGTCCAATCGAACGAATCTAGAGACGCCTTCAATAATCATTATTACCTCGTGCCAGTCATCGCATAGAAACTGGTAAGTGCACCGGTAAAATCATTCTTTATTGAACCAGAATTCTTGTTTGTTGGATAGACGCCAAAGACGTATTTTTGGTTCGGCACCCTTATCTCTGCAGTAAATCATGAGGAGATAACCGCGGGCGAAGTTGCTGGGATGTGTCATGGCGTAGATTTATATCAGCACATTTGTGCTGACGAATCATTTAGCCTGACCGAGCCATAAGACAACTTCAGAATTTTCCGACTTGCTTAAACCCTCGCTCGAATGGATGTCATATTTACCACAACGTCTCACATTTTGGAAGCTGCATCTCATTTTTCATTATGCAGCTATTTTTCTCCGTATCTTCGAAGATATTCCGAACTTCTTATCCTGCCCGTGCTCTGTATTCTTTAATACGCCTCTCATGTTTTTCAAAGCATTTACACCATTCTATCTATTCAGTGAGAAATGAGATCTCCACCGTCCAATCATGCAGTGTTGTCAGCTACTAATGAAGCTGTCTAAGTTGTGCAAGGAATTTAGCGAGCTTGCCTTGTGATTTTGACATCTTCTCATTCTATCGCAGTCACATCCATGGATTAGTCTTGCTTTGCGGCATAGCCTTACAGCTTTTCATACTCATAATACACTTATGCTTATGCAGATATGCTCTCATGTATGTGAATCATAGACTGCAAATTGATTCATTGAAAGAGTGCAACTGTGCGTCTGGGAAAAACGTGGGAGGAGCACGCTCTGCGCAAATAAGCTCACACATCAGACCCCCGGAAAGCCTCGAATCGGCTGTAATTATTTAGCTGTCAGAGCTGGTAGAGCCCGATCAACTGCACATCTATCCTGAACCCAAGTAAGCAAGTGCAAATTTTCCAAAGAAAATTGTGAACTCTGGATGAGTGGAAAGGCAGTGATAATTACTCGTAAGCTCATATACAACTTGAAGTAATCTCCATTACGCGTGTATTTACACACTCTGGGCAACATCTGTGAAGCTTCTGTTTTCATCGCTTACGTTACATTGGACGATCTAGATATAGTAATTGTAATGTTTTTCTGATTTCCAGAAAATTTTGAATGCACATACAGAATCAATTTATCATGGTCAGAACTGTTGACTTGCTATACTTCTCGTCAATTGTGGAAAAATTTTTTGCAACCTATTCATTTTTATTCATATCAAAATCATCCAAATAACGATTGCTAGGTACTGGCCTTAACGTTTCCATGAAATGTGAATATTTGCATTGTAAAGATGCAAATTGCTGATTTATCAAGTTTTTCTTTTCCTGGACAACCATGATTATTGTGCTATAGCGTTCCCATGTCCTCAAAAATGTAATAGTTCATTTTTGTGGATAAGAGAATGAATTGTTTACTTGCAAATGATTTTCTCTTGGTCGATAGCGATTTTCGGTCCAAAATCGTTTCTTTTTATGGGTGTTCGGACGGAAATTTTCGAATTATTCCTCACATAAAGAGACTAAAAAGTCGTATGACGATATTGTTGCATGTCGCTGTTCGTGACCCTTGTGTTGCCATGGTGATGCGGTGAACTATTGAATGGTAACCACTTGCTATGTAGAAAATGACACCATCTGTTATACTTAACTAAAAAAAATAGTAGTCACAAGCTACATCTTACTACTGGAATTTGCCTTGAGCTCCACCTTATTCTCTTGCTTAATCTGCGTCTATAGTGTGTAATTGAGTGGTCTTCTTTCAGATTTTTATCCTTTGTATTCATGTCGCGTTATCTTGCTGAGAAGTGGCTAGTTTAGGATCCTTGTCCATACGATTGCTTTCATTTTGCGTTCAATAAGTGGTGGCTAACTTCATCACCCTCAATTTTCGAGGGAGTAATTTATCATGGAAATGGATAATGACTCGGCAGCTCTCATAATATCAGCTATCAAAAGTCTTTCTCAATCAATAGTGAACTTAAGTCATTTATGTTCTAGTTTTCTGCTCATTTTCTTCTCGTCCATTTATTTTTTCGCATCGAGCTGTGGTCATTCGGTACCTTATCCAACAAGCAGTTGGCTGAGATGAACTCTATTTTAGATTTAATAATAATCCGAGAAGACTTCACAAATAATTTTGTCCACCTATCCCAATTTGATACTCGTCACCGACACTTTAAAATCTACTATGCTTGCACACTAAAGTTAGGGACCTTATGACATTTTATAGGTACGGTAGGATGGTAACTCGCTGAAATCACAGGCCTGTTTGTAGTACGTAGAGGAACTGGTGCTGAACGTAGTGAACATTCATCAATCTGCTTTCACAAAGTGACGTCATTCGAAAATTGTGTAATCTCAATTTTATTTTTATAAGCCTTCACTGATATGTACGTTGTGGTCTCAACAATTCACATCGTTCACAATCTAAATTTTTCACTAAAAAAACTACACCGACTTTCGACTATCACTCATTTATATCTGAAGCCTTCAAACATTACTTCACATTTTTTGACTTAACGGAAGTGATTTCTATACAGAGTGCACCCAGTGCTCACCTACTTGGCATATTTCAGCAGATTTGACGTCATAACATTTACATTTTTTCTTGTAACGACTCACAAAACGTCTATTTTTCATCGATTGTACTTTACGCGATGCGGTTCATTATGCGTTTAGGCACTTGCACTGTGTCCATTTGAGGAAGCTTGGGCAAATAGTTTTGGGCTGGCTTTGAATCGATACATGTACTCATGTGTTTACACCTCAGTCTCCCTCTATCATTGGACATTACGCTAATCTTGAAGGACACCTACGAGATGCAGAATAATGAACCTTTCCATCTTTTGAACAGTTGTCGGCTTCAACCACTCTTTTGTCTACAGTGTTTGTCTCGTTGACAGTATGGTTTGAAATATCCTCTATGAGCAATATGTAAAAATAAAATGACTGTATACATCCAATCGCGAATGAGTTGTCCGCTCTATGTTGATTGTCATTTGAAATTCAGCGGTCATTGTCTGATCATTCCCCCACATATTTTATCATAAAAGACATTAGTGTATCAAGTGTATCACCTTCCTCCTCATCATTTAATTCGTTTATCTGTCAGCGAGCAACACAAGGAGAGCCCATTCTGTCTGCTTTTGGTAGATCCATATGAATCTTGATTAGTCTCCTTGAAAATGATCTAAGCTTATATAATCTAGTCTGTAACTAGTTGTGTATTCTTTGATTCCCAAGAACTATAAATATTCATAGCGCTTGTGGAGCGCGTGTAGACACTCCTGGTCATCTGACGCCACACACTTTGGCTTCAGTAATCCTTCGTTCCTTAAGGGTCGACAAATTGGTTATTCAGTCCCTTCTAACAATGCTTAATGAAGTCGAATGTATGGCATAGCCCTCAAGATTTGTTTAACCCCAAAGATTCTCCCTTCATTCTTCATTATAAGAAATTTGAGTCTATATAAAACACTAAAAGAAGTACCGACCAAAGTGTGCTTTGCTTATTTGACAAAATGTTGCCCGATGATTTACATAAAGCAAGCTTAATGGATCACGAATCTTTCCCGTACCACTTCAAATGAAGAACAATAAACACAATAAAGTGAACAGTACAGCAACAAGGGCGTGGTCATTTGTTGAGGTGCGCTTTAGTCAGAGTGACCTAAATGCGCCATAACCCAAATCCTTGAGAGGCGGAAAATTAGGTGTCGTACCATGCGAACACCACATAATATTAGACGTCGATGCCAATGAGTTCTTTAAATGGAAAATGTGGTTTCTTACACGTTGTTGTCGTTTGTGGCTGTAAGATATCAGTCACCAGAACGGTTACTGTTCTATCCTACGTGCTCTTCAGTGCTCTTCATATCTCAACAACGAAGTACACTCCGTCACTTTAGGTAGTTCTGTAGAACTTATGGGTTAAATTTTAACCCATTTCGAATATCTTTCACAGTCATAGTCAGGTGCGTGAATGTGAGCCTATGCTATCCTCAAAAAAGCTGTCTTCTGAAAATGCTATGTTTCAACTTTTTTCTTCAGACATTTTGAATCTCAACAATCATTACTATACGAAAATTATGTGTTGAAATAAAAGTGAAGACAGTATCGGCTATCAAAAAACGAGTACTGTATGTAGTTTTTGGCGTAGTGGTTGCCGAATTCTGGAACACATGATGGCGAAAAGTTTACAAATCATCTTGGGGCAAAGGGTTTAGAGGGTATCAAAACGATGAGTGAAAAATCCACTTTTGTGCCTTTCAGCTGTTCTTGTGATCGAACATGTTCGATACATGCGTCTCAAAAGATCATACCATGAGATTCGTGCAGTCGTGTCATCAAAATTATCAGGCTCACATAATATATCATTTTCATGTCACTATGAGTTTTCGTGGTCGGATTCAGTTTCAGAAAGATCTAAGCTAGCATCTGGTTTGCCTCTTTTAGAATAATCGCTATGCATTATCGTTATTTTTTTGGCTTTGATTAGACATTTATCCATAGTGGAGGCGTGGTGAAGTGTTTTTTCTTCAATTCACGTAACTATAGTTTCGACTATATCGTTTACATCTGCACTTTCCATATTGAAAGCATATGTTTCAGGTAAAATTTGGGGTCCCTGCTTCAGTTAGGGATGCATCGTGCAGGCATACTTCGTCGTCTTGCTTCGCCAAGCAGAGCGGCTGCAACCACCGTGTTCAACACACCGGCGGTAACTAGAAATGCCATGAATGCGGTTGCTTCGACAACAGTTCAGGTGCTTTGCATTCCATAAATCACTGCAATGATACGTGAAATGTAAGCGAGCGAATGTGAGGTCTAATCTACCTCGTTTGGAAAGACGTGTACCTTTTTCGGTACACGTGCGTTCACTCTGAGCGATCTGCAAACTTATGAATGCATGTGTTGCTGTACAGTGGCCTTTTTGGCCAGACTTAGCTCTTTCTTTAGAATATCTATAGTGATTAGATAGTTTATAAACAAGCGTTTTACTCTGGGGCTCATCTATCAAAGGGCTTTCTAGGTGCTTTTTGTACCACCAAGAATTAATTCACGACGAGAGTGTAGTTTTCGAGGAGAACTAGCGACGTGGGAGTGTAACCAGTGAGGAGGCCCAGAGATGCTTCATCTGGGGTTGCCACCATTGTGGTAGAGATTTTTCTTCACTAATGTATAGTCAGATTTTCGTACCATTTGGGAAAAAAACTATACTTTGTGTATCATCATAGGAAGGATTACACATCCACAATGATGGGAGAGGTTTACATATAAGTTTTCCTTTTCCTTAGTTCAATGCAGAAGCGATCGTTGTGAATATGTTAAAAGAGAATGTATATACCTCATAAATATATAAATATATGCAAGTATAAATAAATATGTACATGTAAATGTGCATATATATATGTGTATACATAAAAAATGTATATATTATATATACGTATATATATTACATATTATTTTTACTACGTGATTCGACACTACATTTATCACACTTTCGTGATCCGGACTTCGATTCGTTTCCTCGCATCCACCTTTCATGAGAATCTTCCAAACCTTTTCTCGCTTGGGATCGGCTGCTGCTTGAGAGTTTTCTATGTTTTTTAGGAATGTTGTTGATCGATGGTTGAGTCGATTCTTTTTTCTATTCCTAAGACAGCCTTGTTATGACATTGCCAAGTGCATTAGGGAACGCAGGTCTTTTTCAGACAAGTTTGCTGTCAATTTCCCGACTCTGGAGGATTTGGTGGCTTAGTAGGCCAGCTGCGGGTAGAATCAATGGTGGATAAGCGGTCGTTCAGAAAGACGGTTGATATGATGGAGTATAAGTAGGGAGTGCTTGTAGCGCAAAGATAAGTGGTAACATGCAGTTCAGATCTGGTCAGTCTCGAGTTCCGGACTAGTCAAGCTCTCAGCATCTCTAAATGGGCAAGCTTTCCCAGACTTGCCTGAGATCGTAAATGCATCCAATCGTACATCACCTGCCTAGGTTGCTACAAATCATTATGTAAACCATGTATGAATCCCATCGCTTTTTTCGATACTCTGACAATTGATATTGTACTGCATCTCAAAGAATCAGTTTGAAACGAAAATTCAGTATCTTCCTTCTCTATCTTTTAGCCTCCTTGCCATTTTATGTAATAACTTCAATACAAATTGTTTTGAATTTTTCTGTTATTTGATCCTAAGTTTTTCCAACTCTTCGAAAAGATTACAACCTTTCTTTGCAGTTTACAAAACCGTTAGTCGAGTGGCTTTGTTTGTCCAGCTGTAGAAGGTCATCACTGGCTAGTAGGATTTTTGGTTATTTACGTTAATGAGATCACCGTAAGTGAGGGAAATACATTATCTGTTGCGCAGATATAAGTGCCAGAGTCTTGCTACGATCTCGTTTCTTTTCTACCAGCTGAATCACTAATAGATTGCTATCAATGAGCAGTGTGAGATTTTCATACTGGGGTAGGATTTTACACTCTGTAATAAATCTATTCGTCACATTTGAGAGCCTTCCAAAAAATGTAGATCTCTATTTCTATAATGTCTCCTTTAAAATGATAGTTGGAAGAAAGAACTCGAAAAAAGGACATCAGATGTACTTTGACTTATTAACACTTTTTGTGCTTTACAACCACAAGAGTGCCCGAAATGAGAGCTCAACACGAGGAATGTGTAACTTAATGTTCTTGCGTCGTGGTCGAACCACCACTATGTCTTCTGGAAGTGCTCACGCGCCCACGACACCATCGACCTCGCTCTGCCATTCTTTAAGCTGTGTTTTCACCTATCTTACCTTTTTTTATGCCACTGTATCGGTACAAAAGTTGGCCTGGTCGCTTCTGGACTCACCTGCTCGTTTTTATGCCAGAGACACGTCTTCGTACCCTTTTCTTCTTATAGTACTCACGCGACTACCATATCCTCCTCTCTAGCAGCAATCTCTGTAACCAGTAACAATCTCTATAGCTGAACGAAAAGCGTTGTTTAGGAAAAATTTGTGTATTATTATGAATTTAACCGTGTGGCCAATCCGTTGAGTTCAAATGAGATCAAAAGGTTCAACTAAGGAAGGTCTGAATCCACATGCATTCAGAACAGTGCACACGATTGTAGATGAGTTGAACCCTAAGAATTCCACTAGATGTGCTTTGTCACAAAGATTTTACTTGACTGCTATGATCGTCTACAGCGCTTTTTTAGTTGAAAGATTTTTAGTAGTGCTTTAATTGTGCGGCTTCTAGCAACACATTCAATGCAATTAAATCTTAATCATAAATGCTAAGTGATATGCAAAACTGTGTATCTTCAACGGAAGGCCAAACTGTTGACGGTTGGTTGCTGATGCAAATATACGTTGTATCGCAAGAGTTGTAGCAGAAGAGGAGCCCCGGTAGTACTTTGGTTAGCACTACCCACGGGAAGGGTAAGACGCGAGTACAGCTGCCGCGCGAGGTTCAAAGTTTTGCCAGTCACTCAACATTATCGAATATGTAGATGTACCATCATTTCATCGCTTAAAGAGCGATTAACCAGACTTGTCAACTATATGTTAGTCCTTTCGGGACTGTGAACTCACCTTCTCTGCATCTCCAATCCCAGCGTGGAAACGCATTAAATGTATTATTGTATCACATTGATTGTATAATTATTGTTATTTTCTTGCTTCTGACTTCATAATAAATTTTGGGTACGCTGTGTATGAGGAGCTCGTTTCTGAGCTTCCAGATTTGATTGTTGAGGCATGATGCGTTTTCAATTTCAGAATTGCAAGTCGAAAACTCTGACCTGAGTCTTTCCGTGCTGTTGTAGCAAAGTATTCTTTCCGCGCTAGCAATGCACGAGAAATGTTATGACTCGGGGTCGACTGTAGTTGAGCCAATGCACAAACTTTTGTGATGGTTCACTGGTTTTTGTTGAAGTCGTTGAAAACGTTCTGCCCTTCGGGCTTTGCAGCTTTCACCTAAAACTTGGGTAAATAGGCTTTTATATACAACAAAATAGCACGAATTCAATAGTTAACGTAAACAATAAAGGTTCCTATAAGTAGGATGATTAATACATCATGAATACCTTAAGTATTTGAAGTCATTTTATTTGACCGCATATTGCGGTGTTATGATGTTACTATGAGCGTCGTTAGTACAACGGTTCAGCACGCGCTACCGGAAAAAGTGAAATCTGGGTTCAAATCGCAGCTGATGCAAACATTTTTGCGCACCACTCTACATTATTGAGTTTAAGTATTAGAATTAACACTACACAAGCGCTCGGGAATAGCTATGAAATGATGAGGAGTAGCGTTCTGAGATTACATGCGTAAGACATGACGAGCAAGAACGACTTTTTTGAGGGTGTCGGCTACTCTGAGAAGAGCTAATGGCCTAGTGCGATGAGGAATAGATATGAAGTACGAAGGATGGATGTAATATCAGATACAACAGCTTTTAGTGCAACTTTGATTAGGGACTACTGTGAGTTACTCAAGAGACTACGATACAAAGTGTAGAGTAAGAGGCATTTGAAGGTGACCCAATTGGAAACGGGTTAAGTTACGGTCATTCAGATGCATCTGTACGAAAGAAGCGGATGACTAGTTGGAGCATAGGAACGCTGCAACTGTGTAAACTACCTCCGCTGTGTTGTCGGCTCATGTTTATATACGGGGGAGGCCCATGGCTCCATCTAATCAAGAAAAGCTCACCAGAAGCGCTTGCTGTTCAAGTTCACGTACAAGCAAATGCTATCTGATTGAGGAAAGTGTCAGCAGAAGCCATTATTGTTTGAGTTGATTTGTAGCCTAGGATTTCCATATAAAGATGTTGTTAGTCGACTTGTAGACACCCCCACCCTGAGCTTTGTTGGGTGAGCATTTTTGGATATGCTGAAGGATATTTGTCGGCTGTGTTGACACGAAGTCTTGTTCTCCGGCGGCACATGGTTTATAGGTCGACTTTGTCGACAACATTTACATTTTTTTTAAATAAGATCAATAACACAATTGAAGTGATACATTAAGTCTGCTCATTCCCACACTGAAGGTTAGAGATGCAGAAGAGGTGGGTTCACGATTCCGTAAGCGTTAGTTGCGTCGCGGTAATATCTTAAGAATTTAGATGGAAGACACAAGCGATTTTCTTCCAGTTTTCAAAACTACTTCTGTTAATCCTTCAAGGAAACGTCAAGAGAGCGTAATCTTTCGCTCATGTCCTAAATTATGTGCTCTATCTCCCTATTAGCTACGACATTTGGTTCGTAGCAAAGTCATTACTTGATCCTCCTTGTCGGGATAGACTAAGGAGTTCCTAGGGATTTCGCGGAACATTTCAACTAGAAGATTTTTGTGAACTAGGCTATTCAAGTATGCTCTCAGGTCCGTCAGCAGTCAACGACTTCCAGAGTGCACCAAGAGCCATTTATGAATGCCACTTCTTCCATGTACATTGAGCAGGTTAGATTTTAGTATATCGCTACTTTTGTTGTTTCGCATGTCTTTTTTGATAGTTGGAACATCACTGAATTATGACAAATAAATGCTGTTAAAGATGTACGATGCGTGGAGGAACGATCCGAAGTCAGTACATGCTTCGTGGGATGCCTACTTCAGAAACGTCGAGGCTGGTGCTGCTCCGGGTCAAGCCTATCAACCTCCGCCAACTGCATTTGCTGCTGCAGGTGTTCCCGGCGTCATGTCTTCCGTAACGAGCATTCCATTCGCTGCTACTGCTACCCTGTAAGCTTAAGAATAAGCAGAAATAGTCTTTTCCATTGCATAGAGAGACGGTACACTTAAACAGCGAGTAAGTGGAATATCTTCCCATTTTGGCGTGTAACGTTGAAAAATATGATGTCCAGATTGGCATCATGTAGAAGAAGAGGTACACTGCAGAAGAAGACGTGCATATCTCAGTAATCTCAGTAGGCGTCACAGGAACAACGGGAATCACCGGAGATAGCAGATTTTTACTTGCACTCTTTTACTTTCTGAAACTCAAAAAAAGTGGAGGAAAAGGCTTCAACAGAAGTGTCTACTACCAATTCATTGCGCGGTCGTCTTTCTTGTCAGCTGCTGTATGATGACTGTTAGCTATAGCTACTGAGCGAATTTCTTTGCTTCTAAAGCTCATCACTCTGCTTAAGGCTTTTCTTTAGAAGGCTACTTAGCCCCAACGGGCATAGTATCGTGCTATTTCGCTTCCAAAAGTTCCAGGATGCGATTTTTTTATGTGAATCTTATCCTTATCGTTTTATTCAGACCGCAGCAGATGCCCGGAATGACAGCGATGACATCACCTAGTTCAACATCAATACAATCCATTTCGGATCACCTCAAAATTCAACTTCTAATAAGAAGTTTTCAGGTTGGTTGTATCAGTTAATCCTTAGGGGATAGCTTTCGACAGCGCGCAACGTCGCGCCCAGTTTTCGCGCGACAGGCAGGCGAGTCATGATGCTATCTTGTTTTCGGATGTAAAATGTAATATGGAAGCGTTACCAGAAATCAAGCCTGGTATCGATATCTTTGTTTCTCAAGCTGTCGACTGTTTACAAAAACGTAAATATGACGCCTTAAAAATATATACAACAAGCAGAAACAACACGATTTGTCTTTTCACAACAATATGGTTTTTCCGTTGGAACATGAGGAATTTTGCGGAAATATGAATTTTCTTCTTGCTGCTGAAGCCTTTACAGAAGTCTTTTCACTGATTTTCCACCATTCAGTAATGACAATTTCCTCCAAGACCTGAAAACCCCACATAAATTCCCTTTTTTCCTTTGCGGCGCGTCAATACAAATCCTTTTCGAGGGGCGAAGCCGTCGTCACACTAGCTGAGCGGGACGTACGCCGCGCAGGATGGTGTATTTGTACCACGCCGTCCCTAGGGGTTTAATTCACATAGAACTCCAGGCAGTTTGCATTTTCTTATATCTTATCTTCATATTTCTAGACACGTGGACATAACATTGCCGATCTTGATCCACTTGGTATCAACAGTGTAGATCTAGACGAGACTATCCCACCAGAGCTTGAACTCTCGTTTTACGGATTTGGAGAACGTGACTTGGAGAGGTGAGCGAGACTCTCTGAATTTGATCTGGCTGTGCAAGATCAGCGGTTCAATTCCGTTCTTCAGCCCACATCATTTGTTCATCATTTAGGGAGTTTCTGTTACCGCCAACTACATTTATCGGTGGCGACAAACCATCTCTTACTCTCAAAGAGATTATTCATAGATTGAAGGTTTGTTGGATAAATA
This sequence comes from Parelaphostrongylus tenuis, assembly GCA_019055375.1. Classification (NCBI taxonomy): domain Eukaryota; kingdom Metazoa; phylum Nematoda; class Chromadorea; order Rhabditida; family Metastrongylidae; genus Parelaphostrongylus; species Parelaphostrongylus tenuis. The sequence goes on along the minus strand of JAHQIW010005194.1, from coordinate 16,731 downwards.
TCGATTCATGTCGGGCACTTCAAATGTTCCAAATCGGTCCATTATTTCAGCATATTTATTGCAACACTACTGGAGTTGAATACATGCATCTGACTAATCTCGAGCAACAAGACTGGATTCGGCGGCATTTTGAGGCGCCTCGTGTCACCGAGTTATCGCACGATCAGAAGAAGGTATAAAAGATTCATAATGTATACGATTTGCTATAGATTTCTTGCTAGCAGAATAGTAGAGGTGAGAAATGCATGAAAGATTTTTTGTGGCGCAGTGGGATTTCTCGCCAGCAGATTAATCGAAGTGAAAGATGCATGAGAGATTTTTTTTTTGTAGCGCAGTGGGATTTCTCGCCAGCAGATCAATCGAGGTGACAAATGCATGAGAGATTTTTTTGTAGCGCAGTGGGATTTCTCGCCAGCAGATCAATCGAAGTGAAAAATGCATGGGAGGTTTTTTGTGGCGCAGTGGGATTTCTCGCCAGCAGATCAATCGAAGTGAAAAATGCATGAGAGATTTTTGTGGCGCAGTGCTTTGAGCTGTTCTGTGACACTCACATACTGATTGTTCTATCCCTTGCCCAAGGATCACGAAGCCCTTAATCCTTTGTGGCTCCGCGAATCGGTGCCACACATGTCTGCGACGGTAGAAGCACTGACTCGATACGTTGGTAGGCTACGGGGACATCTTGAAGCTTAAATATGCAGTCAGTAACCTTTAACGATGCCTGATCAAATCGAATACATGGTACATCCATCGGGATTGATCAACGCAGAGAACTTTATCCTTCACCCTTCTATTTTTTTTTTCTGGAAGGATTTCGATTAGAATGGATATCTTGCATTCAAAATTATCGATTTGGAATCTTCTGTACTATAGTTAGGGGTTCTGGAGTTTCATCCGGGGTGCCTATCTTTTTCTTTTTTTTTACATGAAATGGCTAATGATTAGGGATCAGTTCCTTTCAAAAGGCGATCCATGAATCATACTTTAGTTGAAGATTTCGTTTTTCACAGTTGTCTTCTATCTATTTTCAGCGAATTCGCGTTCTCAGCTCTAAAACTACTTGTCGAATATACGCACCGCGTTTAGGTACTATTCAAGCGATTGATCCGTTCTACAAAGTTCGAAGAGTTTCCTCGCCAAGAAATGGCCTAGTGAGAAGAGGTTCGGGCTGGAAGGTTGCGAAGTACTAATTCCTGCAATCAAACAAGTAAATTAGTACCTGTTCTGTTCTGTTCCTTTAGTTTTCCGTCAGTTCGCTTTATGATGGAGAACTTCAGGTCATTGATACATCCTCAAATCTCGGTGTCGACTCTTTCGTCATTGGAATGCCTCATCGTGGCCGTCTCAACGTGCTTGCTAATGTCTGCCGACAGCCGCTTACTACCATTTTATCTCAGTTCTCTACTCTTGAACCCGCTGATGAAGGTTTGTTCATTCGTTCTTTTGTCTCTTTTCTTACTGCTAATATCATCTTTTTTCTCAAGGATCCGGAGATGTAAAATACCATCTGGGTGTGTGTATTGAACGCATGAACCGTCAGTCTCAACGTAAAGTAAAGATTGCAGTAGTAGCTAATCCGTCGCATCTGGAGGCTGTAGATCCCGTGGTGATGGGTAAGGTAAGCTATTCCTTTTTTCAGCGTGGAATAGATTCAACTAAGGATACATGTGATCATTTAGGTGCGCGCCGAATCTTTCTATGCTGGTGATAAGAAATGTGACCGTACGTTGGCAATTCTATTGCATGGAGACGCTGCATTCTCAGGACAGGGAGTAGTGATGGAAACATTCAATCTAGACGATTTGCCAAGCTACACAACCTATGGAACCATACATATAGTTGTCAATAATCAAATTGGATTCACAACCGACCCAAGAAGCTCACGGTACGTCAGCAAACAGTCTTATTATTCCTTCTGTGCTCTCTAAATCGATCGATCTATAGAACATTCAGAGGCTTTCAAATGTGAAGGGATTAATACCCAATTCCAAAACTTCCAAACGATGAACATCACAGTATAGACCTCTTCATGGTAGTCGAGCACATAGTCACCAGCGACTTTGTCGACTTATTCGTCACTGAACTTCCAGATATCCCGCTGATCACTCTACCACTATCATCTAGGAAGGTTCTCGGCGTTGATCAATTCTTAAAGAAAGCTCCTTAAATGTACCAGCGGCAGTGCTGCTATCTTCCCAGACAAGTCTAGTAGCAATTACCTAGCCCAGAGTGACGGATTGCTCGGTGAGTCTTGAGCGCGGGATCGAACCATCGACCATACCTGGTCTACCACGTGTGTCGCAGAACATCTCCAACCACTTCGACACACTGTCACATACTTCCACCTTCCTGTAAATGTGAAAGCTGTAGCCGAGTTCCACTGTAATGTGTTTAGGTGCCATAACTGCTTTGCTTATGCGCGATCCGGCTTCACAAGTCTTTTTCTATTTTCTTGTTGTTTTTCTTTGCTTTCCGTCTTTTCTACCTGTTTTTCTATGCTAACCATTTACTTCGGTAATTATTTCAGTCCTCTGCGTTTAGATCGTCACCGTATTGCACAGATGTGGGCCGCGTTGTGAATTGCCCGATATTTCACGTCAATGTGGACGACCCGGAGGCTGTTATGCACGTCTGTAGCGTTGCTTCTGAGTGGAGAAAGACCTTCAAGAAGGATGTCATTATCGATCTGGTGTGCTATAGAAGGTATAAGAACATTTAGAAGATTTCATAGCGTTTGTATATGTGATCAACCCGTTGCCAAAGATGTCTGATATATACTCCACACACATTTTTGCTTCTCTCTTTCATTGGACAGACCTTTTCCTGAAGGATTTAGTGGCATTTCGAAAGCTTAAATCTCGGCGATTTCATTACTATGCTCGGTTTCCAAAAAGGTTGTTTTAGTGCAGTGTAGCAGCGAAAAGGAAATCATGTTCCACTTTTAGCTTGCTTTGTTCACTCGGCTAAGGTCTATGTGATCATACCCTTTTTGTGCAAATATCTCCTAGTGCAAAACGTAATGTTTTATTTGCTTTATGGAGTTTTTTAAAGGTCAGAACCAGTTTCAGAATCTTCGTTTTCTAGGTAACCAATTAAGTGCTGAAATTTTGGCTAGAAGCCTTCCACGAGTCTTGGCGAGACAAAAAATTCGCTCCGAAGGTGAAACGTGACTTCATTCTCGCTGCTGCGGCGTACTATTGGTGCTCTCCTTTTGAAGCAAATATAGCGTAGAAATCGCTGAGGTTTGAGCTATAGAATCCTGCTCAAATTTCGAGGAAGAAATAAGACTCCATCCCGAACGAATTAAAGAAAATAGTGGAGGAGAAGAGGGGTAAATGAGACTGTTGTCTTCAGTGGGAGGACTAATCATTTCTTTGATGATTAAAAATCTTCCTCATACTATAGACATGGTCATAATGAACTGGATGAGCCAATGTTCACTCAACCGCTTATGTACCAAAAGATCAAGCAGATGCCGACGGCTCTAAAGAAATATCAGGATCACATTGTCAATGAGCGTGTTGTCAACGAACAGTATGTGCAGGTTTGTCTTCACTTCTTTCTGTGTACTTTTTTCACTTCATATGGTATCAGATGTTGTACAAACTTCACCATACTTCAGGATGAAGTCACAAAGTACGGCCAGATTCTTGAGGATGCCTATGAACATGCACAGAAGGTTACTTTTGTACGCAATCGTGACTGGCTGGATTCTCCTTGGGACGATTTCTTCAAACGCCGTGATCCTCTGAAGGTTTCATCTAAGCTTTGTTTTGCATTGAATTATGTTGAGATAGGTTGATTACTTTGTGGATATATGATTTAGTCCTTTGAAAACCATAAGGGACTTTTTGATGCTCACACCGCGATGTCAAATATAACTCAGCTACTGTAATGGCGGCGTCGCGTTTTGTGGGGAAGCAGGCAGATAGCCAGATATGCATGCACAGGCATGCAGATGCCGTCTTCCTGACTGTCTCGCAAGCGACGGCGCGGCGCTGCTTGCCTTTCGACGCTGGTTCTTAGAGTTAGTGGATGGCCCGTATTGACGAGTAGTGATGCCCAAGTACATTTCAATTCGTACTTTTCTTACGAACTTTTACCCAGGATGGTAGTCTGCATCGAACCTAATGTTGTTGGAGTATTTCCCATGATCTGCAAATCCTGTCCAGCTGCGAATGCACCGCATCTGTGCATCTTGTAGATCGCCGTCTTCATAGTAACTTTGGTTCTCATGGAGCCCATTCCACTGTTTTTTCCACCGTTATGCCATCAGCTCTCCTATTGTATGGCTAGGTCATTCATATACTGTTTTCAATTTACTTCTCCCCCACCTCTGGAAGATATCTTTTGGTGATATGAATCGTGTCCCCGTGATCGTTACTATGTGTATATACTATATTTCAAAATCCACAGAATAGATTTGTTGGGGGAAGAGGTGCAGCAGTTTACTTTTCTACCGCATAGAAAGCTCTGAGAAGGTCGTTGTGGAAGAAGTCAGCGTAGTTTTTTGGTTTGGTAGTAGCTCAGTGGTTCCATGAGTGGCCTGAATGCAGCTTGAGCTAATCTGCACTTGCTATCAATGGTTATGTTCTTTCATTTCTAATTGAGTAACAACATTGGTCATCGGAACGTGGAAATAAACAGCTGTGATCCAGTGGTGTCACTTTCTCGGATCTCTAAAACTTTGGGATGGATAATTGTCGATGAAAAAGCTATATTTTGGAGCTGTAGTTTCGATAAGAGTGGCCAAAATTCTACTGTGAGACAGGTCCATTCCGTGATCGATGAATGCACTTACGCTTCGACATTGTCATGGTGGCTTTTTGTAGTCGGGAAAGCTCAAGAGAGGACCTGGTGCGTATTCCCTGCAGATTTTTATAGAGCTAGATAGGGTTTAGTTCTGATGACAAAATTTCTGTCAGATCACCTCCCTTTTCTTCAACTAAGGATACGTTGATGCGGTGCGCCCTTCTCGGTAAGGAATGGCGATTTTGGAACGAGTAAGGTCATAGCAGGAGTTTTTCTTTAGCACCTTGATGTCATACCTGACGCAGTGATAGTTTTTTCTGCCAATGAAGATGCATATTCTTCAATGATAATCTTCTGAAGCTGCTATTTGGTTTTTAGCCATATTTCAATAAAGTATTGTAACGGTGGGGGCGCTGTGGCCGAGTGGTTGTGATGTTTTCGCGACGCGCTTGTGGTCGAACCCGACCCCCAGTGCTCTCCAGAAGTCAACCCTCTGTGGAACGTCCAGCTACGCTATCCTTGACATTGCAAAGTGCATGCTTAGTGTGTGCAATACTGAAGCTGCGCTATTTCTCGATAGATCTTGTTTTTTGAATTTCGAAATCTAAGGACACGCTAGGTCGCTCTATTCCAGGTCACCATCACAAGCAGTTATGAACCATTGCGGGTGATAAGGAAGAATTGAGTTTTTTAGAGCAATAAAGGGAGGGTTCCTTTCGATTTCATCGTTTTCTGAACTGCTCAAATCTTCTTGATGTCAAGAATTTACCACCTGTTCTCTGAAAGCCATCAAATTCGTATTCGATATGAGATCGGCATCATCTTACGTGGCATCCGCGCAAATTTTGTGGTTGGGCCTTGTGCATGGAGTCTTCCATACCTTTCAGGTCTGAAGAGATGGACCATGGTTTGCGTTGGTAACCCGAACTTGGTTTGCATTCGTTCTCGAGTGCTCAGAACTAATACGTCATTGTCATTTTTTTCCTATTGTTATAATTATTATGGTTTCAAGTATACAAAGGTTTTTTGCAGCTTGTCACTACTGGAATCGACGAGTCTAACATTAGACAGATCATTGAGAAGTTTAGTTCGGTTCCAGAAGGATTCCACCTACACCGTGGTCTTGAAAGAATCCTCAAAGGGCGATTACAAATGCTGGAAGATAATTCAGTACGTTCAAGAGATTTACACAAGGAACTCATTCATAATGCTATCATTAACATTTTGCAGCTCGACTGGGCATGTGCGGAGGCATTGGCATTCGGTTCGCTTCTCAAAGAAGGTACCCACGTGCGCTTAAGTGGGCAAGACGTGGAACGTGGGACATTTTCGCACAGACATCACGTTCTACATGACCAAATTGTCGATCAGAAGGTAAAGAGACAGTTGGTAATGTCATCCGATATTTACAAACAGTATTCAGGTTCAAGATGGTTTTCTTCTTAAGACGCTTGACGCCATAATTTTTTTTTATCAAAGTCTTAATCATCAAGAAATAATGCATCTAACTAGGCAATAAACGGGCGCTGCGGCCGAGTGGTTGTGATGCTTATATGGCGCGGCCGGTACTGATCCTCATCTCCCAACACTCTCACGGTCGGCAACGAACGCCCTATGAAACGCCACAGCCAGGTTATCTCCGAGAGTGTAAGACGCGGTCAAGCAGTATCCTACGCGGTCCAAGAACAAGACGAAAATGAAGTGAATGTTAGAAGTATTGGGAATACTGTGATACAGATGAAATAAGGTGATAGAAAAGAAGATAATTATACAGAAGGAGAGAGCTCCCGACACTAATCAACTCCTGAGAGATGCGCCATGGATGTGACGCCATCGAGCATCGTTCGAGGTGGCTGGTTACACATGTGGTTATTTCAAGAACTCGCGATAACTTTCCGATGTATCAGCTCCATGCTGCTATTCTTTTGGACAAGACTGGGGCCTCAATTTGCTGACGCTGGTGGGTAATCAAAGGCTGACAAGTTTTGGGCTTGAAATCGAAACATCGACCGTGTGCGTCGCGAGGCATCATTAACCATTGTGTCACACCTAATCAGATACATGTCTTAAGAACAACACTGCTTCTTTATACATACCTACTTTTCTAACCGACTTCGTAGCCACTTTGGATACTTCTTCTTATTTTCAGACATATAATCCTTTAAACGATCTCCAAGAAGGACAAGCCGAATATATTGTATGTAATTCATCATTGTCAGAATATGCTGTGCTTGGATTTGAGCTTGGTATGTTAGTATTTTTTCAAAATCGTTCTGACAACTTAATTTTGATCCTTTTTTCCATGAGCTCGTCTTTTCATATTTAGGATACTCTATGGTCGATCCAAACTCATTAGTCATCTGGGAAGCTCAATTTGGTGATTTCGCCAATACTGCTCAATGTGTGATCGACCAATTCATATCTTCTGGTTCGTTGTCAATCGTGCATATTCTACGTCATTGAAGTTCATTTTATAACTCATTTCTTAGTTCTCATATCTTACTTGTATATTCAAATAAAAGACTGGAAAAGACGTGTCATAGAAATTCCAAGAAAGCATCCAGAGACAAACTTTTAGTTCCGATAGCCGGGCTCCTAAGCGCTTGAAGTAGTTTCTTGTGTGACTTATTTCTTTTTTTGTTTAGCAAAATTACTTTATACAGGTCAGTCTAAATGGATTCGTCAGTCTGGTTTGGTGATGTTATTACCGCATGGTTACGAAGGAATGGGACCGGAACACTCTTCTGCTCGTCCCGAAAGGTTTCTTCAAATGTGCAACGAGGACGACGAGATCGATCTTGAGGTAGATGTCTAGATTAAGCATCAAATGATTATTCAATATTAGTCTAATTAATGGTGGTATTGCAGAAGATAGCGTTCGGAGGAACATTCGAAGCTCAACAACTCCATGATACAAACTGGATTGTAGCGAACTGCACTACACCGGCAAATATATTCCACCTCCTTAGAAGACAGGTACTTTTTGGTTTTTTACTAACAGCCTATGACGTGAAGACCTTCAGTTCCAGAATTTGGTATATGCGAAGTGCTTACTATAATGATGATTTTTATAATCGACTGTTTCTTAGGACCTCGCTCAGAATTAATGTGTCCTGACAGCTTTTCTCGAGCCTTTCGTGAGGTCTTTTATGGCACCTATACGGTGCTAGAAAAGTGTTTCAGCTTTTCAGTCTCATCTGGCCCAAGGGATTGGCTTAAGCGAAAGGCATCGTGCTAGTGATGAGGCTGAAAGGTCGAAACCTACGTCTAGTACTATATAAGTGCTCTAACGTTCGTCATAAAAGGCTTAGAATTGCTGTCAGAATGATTGTGATTTGTCACTAAGAGTGAGACAAAAGTAATTTATGCTATTTATTGTTGACATTTCATGCGTTACGTTATTCAAGATTACATTGCCATTTCGTAAACCGGCTATTGTTATGAGTCCGAAATCACTGTTACGTCATCCCATGGCTCGTTCTCCTATCGAGGATTTCCTTACGGGCACACATTTCCGACGTATCATCCCCGAAGATGGCGCTCCTTCTCAAAATACATCCGCTGTGCAAAGACTCGTTTTCTGCACGGGTGAGTCATTTCTGTAAAAGACAGTAATGTTTCCACAATATAAGGAAAAATCTGAGAATAATAGTATTTGAGTCGAAAATTTTATACATCGTGCTCTCTTCTAGGCAAACTCTACTACGATTTGATCAATGCCAGGAAACATGTTGGAAAAGATGATGTGGTTGCGATTTGTCGTATAGAACAACTGTCGCCGTTCCCATACGATCTAATTGAGGCCGAATGTCAGAAATATCCTGGAGCGGAACTCATTTGGTCACAGGAGGTGCATTTCTTAGCTCAACGTATCCACCTCGTCTATGTTCCTCACTAATAATGATTTGATTATGATTGCCATACTAAAATGGAGTAACAGAGTGGTTTATCCCAAAGTTTCCTTTGCATTGTGACACTTTGGTCGCTCAGTTGTCATTTATTTGAGAGATCAGTTAATCAACAACATCATCGTCATCATGGTCATTGGTATACAACCATCTGCTGAACAAAGACTGGATGCTTTTCTTCCAGAAAGACCGAGGCTGCGATCACACAATGGTGCTTCAGAGTGCAGAAGAGATGATAATCCGATAGAGAGATATCAGGACTATACGATAGATGTGGTATCGTGGTCCAGCTCAGCTTGTCCAAAATGTGGCGAATCGGCTATCTAAAAGAGGGCGAGCGATATCCTTGAGATGGGTGACACTGGGTCGTTTCGGACGCTTTTCTCGCACTACTGCGGCTAACTTCCAGATTTGATCACCGTAGACGTCGATATTTATTGTCTGCTTGTCGTCGAGCAACTCCCAAAAGGGCATACATGCCCTGCCCATCCCAGAAAACTGAGAGCATGGTCATCCGAGCATAGCACTTGGGCTTTGGTTGAGCTGGCGAGTCTCTGCCGCTAGGCAGTCAGTAGGCGTGGCGCGTATTGTTCCCGTTGTAGACTCAAGACTCATCTCCTGTAAGGACTGACTAAAGAAAGTCCTTCATGTGTGGTCGTGTAAAAAGACTTTATCAGATGGCCTGCTCATGCAGCGCGACTATATTCAGCTCAAAAGTGACCTCAGCGAATTTTTTGATCGCCAGCCTTATTCTTTCTGGGAGGAAGGCATTCATTCGTTGCTGAACAAATGGTTGCATATAATTGATCATAATGGTAATTATATTGTTGTTTGAATGATATTTTTAAAGAATCAACGAATGATTTGATATAATAGAAGTGTCAAAATGCAGGAATTATGGAACAACTCAATAGATTTTAAGGAGACAATGTTGCCACGGTTGTTTGATTGGGTGAATCCCAGTTTTCAAACCTGACGAAGCTCTCAAATGCAAAAGTATTGTGAAAATAGGCCGATTATTCAAAGAATGCTGCTTTAGTTTTGCTTCAGCTTTAATTTTCTGGCGTAGCTTTTTCGCTGAGTCAGTTCGCCGCTTTTTGCGTGATGAATGGTTTACATTTCTCAAAAGCAGGGCATCATAGCTTTGATCTCTTCTTCTTTAGACAATGTTTTTAGGAGCATAAGAACATGGGTGCATGGGGTTTCGTGCAGCCACGTTTCAACAGCCTTCTTCAATCGGCAAACCGCGTTATTCGATATACTGGGCGCCATCCATCTGCTTCTCCAGCGACTGGAAACAAATACACTCATCTCCAAGAACAGAAAGACATGATGAGTAGGACATTCGACGTTCCAAAAGCACAGTTAGAGGACTTCGGGGCGTAATTATAATTGCTGAGAATTTTCTCATCATATTGTATCCATCCGGGTCTGTATCCACATTTAAATAAATTTTCTACTTGCTGATGAGAATTTCTTTCTTGTACTGCTCCACTAGTTAGGAATTTATCTCGTTTTTTTTTTCGTCATGTCTTCATTTTGTCTAGAAACTGCTTTATGTTTATAACGATATCATGCGAGATGGTTATCACAGTATCCGCGACAATATGTCATTAATGTGAAGAATGACATTCAAGACAAGAATTCTTTTCTAGCTTACAATTCCAGCGTTTGTATCTAGTAATACAGTGTTTGATAATCGATCTTTAGTGTTTCACTAGAGTAGCACGAGGTTTTTTTTCTGATGAATGTCTTTGAACATTTTAGGACGGTGTGTCTTATTCTTAGTATATTATGGAATTTTGTGGTTTTCTCGCCGGACAACGCTCTTTGTACTAAACTTCTAGCAGTCATCGTATAGCTTGAATAATGAACTTTCTCATACTGAGTTAGTTTCCAGAAAGGCCGCCTCAGTACGCTATGTTAACGAGAAGAAAATACGGAGTACGGAGTGTAGAGACTTAAATGCACTCTTTTTTTTTTTTTTGCTCGGCTCTTCGCGGACAAAGCTATTTCTATAGATTTTTAGTGGTCATTCGACAGCTTAAGAACGCAGATTTCAACACTAAGCTTGGTTAGTGAAAATGCCTTCTTAGTACTGCGTTCCAATCAAGAAAGGAGATACGCTTCGCTTTTGGAGCAGCTAACCGTTGTTTGAACTTTATAGGGAGGCTTGTTGGCAGTTATATAGTAAAGTTTAGATGATAGAAGCGCTTTGTTGTCAGGAAAAATGATACGTCACCGAGGAGACTAATGATGGCAGTTATATAGTAAAGTTTAGATGACAGAAGCACTTTGTTGTCAGGATGATAGAAGTACTTTGTTGTCAGGAAAAAATGATACGTCACCGAGGAGACTAATGATGGCAGTTATATAGCAAAGTTTAGATGATAGAAGCACTTTATTGTCAGGATGATAGAAGTACTTTGTTGTCAGGAAAAAATGATACGTCACCGAGGAGACTAATGATGGCAGTTATATAGTAAAGTTTAGATGACAGAAGCACTTTGTTGTCAGGATGATAGAAGTACTTTGTTGTCAGGAAAAAATGATACGTCACCGAGGAGACTAATGATGGCAGTTATATAGCAAAGTTTAGATGATAGAAGCACTTTGTTGTCAGAGAGAAGGAAAAAATGATACGTCACCGAGGAGACTAATGATGGCAGTTATATAGCAAAGTTTAGATGATAGAAGCACTTGTTGTCAGGATGATAGAAGTACTTTGTTGTCAGGAAAAAAATGATACGTCACCGAGGAGACTAATGATGGCAGTTATATAGCAAAGTTTAGATGATAGAAGCACTTTGTTGTCAGGATGATAGAAGTACTTGTTGTCAGGAAAAAATGATACGTCACCGAGGAGACTAATGATGGCAGTTATATAGCAAGTTTAGATGACAGAAGCACTTTGTGTCAGGATGATAGAAGTACTTTGTTGTCAGGAAAAGATGATACGTCACCGAGGAGACTAATGATGGCAGTTATATAGCAAAGTTTAGATGATAGAAGCACTTTGTTGTCAGGGAAAAAATGATACGTCACCGAGGAGACTAATGATGGCAGTTATATAGCAAAGTTTAGATGATAGAAGCACTTTGTTGTCAGATGATAGAAGTACTTTGTTGTCAGGAAAAAATGATACGTCACCGAGGAGACTAATGATGGCAGTTATATAGCAAAGTTTAGATGATAGAAGCACTTGTTGTCAGGATGATAGAAGTACTTTGTTGTCAGGAAAAAATGATACGTCACCGAGGAGACTAATGATGGCAGTTATTAGTAAAGTTTAGATGACAGAAGCACTTTGTTGTCAGGATGATAGAAGTACTTTGTTGTCAGGAAAAGATGATACGTCACCGAGGAGACTAATGATGGCAGTTATATAGCAAAGTTTAGATGATAGAAGCACTTTGTTGTCAGGAAAAAATGATACGTCACCGAGGAGACTAATGATGGCAGTTATATAGCAAAAGTTTGAGATGATAGAAGTACTTTGTTGTCAGGAAAAAATGATACGGTCACCGAGGAGACTAATGATGGCAGTTATATAGCAAAGTTTAGATGATAGAAGCACTTTGTTGTCAGGATGATAGAAGTACTTTGTTGTCAGGAAAAAATGATACGTCACCGAGGAGACTAATGATGGCAGTTATATAGTAAAGTTTAGATGACAGAAGCACTTTGTGTCAGGATGATAGAAGTACTTTGTTGTCAGGAAAAGATGATACGTCACCGAGGAGACTAATGATGGCAGTTATATAGCAAAGTTTAGATGATAGAAGCACTTTGTTGTCAGGAAAAAAATGATACGTCACCGAGGAGACTAATGATGGCAGTTATATAGCAAAGTTTAGATGATAGAAGCACTTTGTTGTCAGGATGATAGAAGTACTTTGTTGTCAGGAAAAAATGATACGTCACCGAGGAGACTAATGATGGCAGTTATATAGCAAAGTTTAGATGATAGAAGCACTTTGTTGTCAGGATGATAGAAGTACTTTGTTGTCAGGAAAAAATGATACGTCACCGAGGAGACTAATGATGGCAGTTATATAGCAAAGTTTAGATGATAGAAGCACTTTGTTGTCAGGAAAAAATGATACTTCACCGAGGAGACTTCTATGAAGCAATTTCATTGCAAAGAACGCTTGTGCGTTTGAAAATAAGCACTTTTCTAAGGAAAAGCATACAATTCTGAGAAGGTGAGTCAAGACATTTCCAACTTCTTTTGCAAATTTTCGTTGCCCATCTATGTGAATGCAGCTACGCAAACGCAGATTCTGCAACGTAAGCTTTCAGAAAGAAAGAGGAAAAAAACTTCGTGGATGTATTTTTGGTTGGGTGGCTGAAGTAAGCATAGAAATAGTACGCGTCTATCATTGAGTGGAATGCTCCTCAGGAAAAATGTTGTAAGTCATTGGTTTAAAACACTCATTCAACAAATAAAGATTTTATATAATCACATCGATAAACAATGTTCCCCAGAAAATCAGTACTGATCAGGAATTCATTCTTTCGGCACAAAAATTCATACTACGAGATTGGAAAGACAGTTTTTATCGCTCCATAAAAACATCCTGGATTTATGCATATGTTCAGACAACAAACAACAACAACTATCCATCAAAATACAAGCTATCATTATCCACCACTTTTTGCCATGGGTCCGCCATGTTTCGGATCTGATCGAAATATAACTCCTTCAGCTTTGAATCAAAGAACTCTTCACATGCTTCTTCAATTTCATCGGAAGATGCAAATCGGCGATCTCTCAAAAAGTGTTGCATTGATGAGAAAAGGCCGTAATCAGATGGAGCAACGGCCGGACTATAGAATGGACGCGGTAGAATTTCAACTCCCGTCCAATTTCCCAAACTTTGCCGTGATCCTCAAGCATCAACAAACGTTTTTGTTCCCTGGACAATTCCATTCTACAGCAGGTATAGACAAATTGTATATCAATAAATGCGTAAGAAGTAGACTTTTGAAATTATATAAAAATCACACAACGATTCATGCGGAAAATGACAATTCCATCCAAACGATAGGAAAACTTTCTTCCAAACCCAGTACTACTAGTCAAGGCCAGAAGCCTAAAGTCAAGTGGTTGGGAAGTGGAACAAACAACGGAGATATATGAAATTGCTCAATAACTTTAGATTCCAAGAAAATATTACTGCTGAACAGCGAAATATCACAAAAGAGACTCCTGTTAAGGATTTTTCTTTTCAGACACAAAAAAACACCTGTGTTGGAAATTCCTTATTTTTTTTAACTAGAAAAGCATATCTTTCTAAAAACAAACATAAATTTGAAACTGTTATATAACATTTGTTTACACTTGTTTTCTTTCTTTATCTATCCTTGTTCCCAAGTTTTTGGTTATCTAATGACTAGTAAAACTTTAGTGAAGAGCCGTTTTGAACCCACAGCCGAGCAAATGAAGCAGATTGAGTGTGAAATGTAAATATCATTTTCGTTGCTACAAACTGAACAAAAGTCTTTTCTAGAAATCAAACACGTCAGTGAAATCGAAAAGATTTAAGCTTTCGAATTATTACAATCGTCTGGAAGAAAATTTTTATCTAGCGAGAAAGGCCTTCAAGCAATCGTGTATCATGTTTGATACACGTGGTCCTTCAGGGGTTAAGACGGATTGCATCGAACACCTTGATTAGTTCCTGTGACCAGTGTCAAATTCTGTTTGATAAATGATGTTCAAAGCCAATATACGAGATAAGAAACACGTACCATTCTCCCCTTTCTATCTGATACCTCCCATCTCCCTTTCGCCCACATAATTGCTTAACACCATTTCAATCGAGGTTTTATGCTCCCTACCATGAACCCATCCTCTATGCTAGCTTGTCCTTTCTCTTTAGCCCACAATTATTACGTTCAGCTGTTCTTACCGTCTTCCCGCATGTATATCCCCTCCCCCCCTAGCCCCCTTCTCCTTCCTTCTCTCCCCCCCCCCCTTTTAGCAACCGCACTCGCTCCCTTCAGTTCCGCTTTCCCCCCTCTGCCACAATTTCCCCTTGCCATGCCTTACCCGGGATCGGAACATATGTGCCCCTTAGCTTCTATGATTCTATTTCGCTTTCTCGTACTAACCCCCCGGCCCATATAAAATATCTGACCGTATCCTTTACAGCACACCACCTATTTACACCGCCGCATAGCGCTCAAGGACCCGATCTTCTCCCCCTCCATGATTCATCACCTCTAGTCGTTCGTAAGGTTTTTTGGTGTAAATCTAATGCGCACTAGCCATCTGTACATCGGATACATAGACACGAGCTCACTGTTCTGTATGTCTTCATGTAAAGGTCCCCAACCTCGCGTGAAACCCTACACTGACTAATGAGAATGTGGACAGCTAGTTTACTGCACCTTGTCTGGCAGCGTCATACATTCGGTGCAACAACTATTTTTTGGCACAAAGATTCACTTTGCCCGGCTTAATTATCTATTGCAATGCCGATCTTGACGATTCCCTATTACCTATTAATATACTTAGATAATAGTACCTCTATAACTATAGTATTCAATCTTAACTTTTCGGCTTCCCGAGAATAATTTATGGTATCAGTAATATTTGTTTTACAAACGGTCATTTTTTTCTTCTACCATGCTTTTTCCATTCTCCCGACCGCTTCACTTGCGTTGGCTATGATCTTTGTATTATACACTCAATACTGTTCTCTATGGCTGTAGCACCAAAAAATCATCTGCGTCAGCCGTTCTGTATCATTCTTCGAACACATAAGATCTCATCTCTCGTTCCCGCTGCCCCGCACGCGCTTTGCTTAAACGTCCTCGCACACACAACTTGTTTGCAAGACTCTTTCCAACACTCCCCGTGGTAGTACGATTCGTTGTACTTTGGCTGATATTATATCCTTGATTACCTCGACCCTACGCGAATGGTTCACTTGTCCCTCGTTTAACAATAAATTGTGGCTGAATTTGCCTCCCGTAACATAGAAAAGAATGATATACATGAATCGAGTATGGAAAATGTAAGTAAATAAGCATAAAAAGTGCTTACAATAAGAAATCGCGGATCGACCTTTCAATAAGCATCTAGGTTTTCTTCAGAACAGTGACTGTTTGAAAAAAAGCATTTTCATTATTTACACGGTTCGCACAGCGATGAAGAAATAGTTATATCAGAGCATGAGTTGTATTTATGGAAACGTCAATGAAGATTTGCACCTAGGACGAAAAACAAACAAAACAAAGTCTCTTCTACAAAATCTACGGAAGTTCCAAACACCCGAAGGTCCACTAATTACTATGAGGTTTCTTCGATTGTCGCTAAACCTCACCCCCTCTCCCCCCCCCCTCTTTCCCCCTTTGTGTAACCATTGCCCATCACATCAGCAATGTCCCACTCCAGTATCACTTCTTCACAGAAATCCTTTCATCGACCAAGTTCTTCTCTTTTGTTTTTATGCTTGTTTTGGCCTGTCGTTTCTCTTTTGCAACAAATAATCAGTTTCTATCGAAGTGTTCTTTTCACTGTGCTCTTTTACTCGGTTCGATCAAGACACTCTTTTTTACATGCACGATAAAAAAACATACAATTTCTATTGTTGATAAACTCAACTCCCACCAGCTGTCATTGTTACGTCCCTACACTCATCCGTTCTTTGCCGCGCCTCCCCCCGTCTTCCCTCCCCCCCTGTGTTTGTACTCTGCCCTTCTCTCATACCCCGATTTCACTCTTCTACCCTGCCCGTCAGTCCGAAATTCAACGTGATTTCCCCCCCCCTTTGCTCCCCCGTCTCCCCCTAACGTAACAATAGAGTCCTCTCCCGTACTCTCACAAATTGATTTTAGTTACCTGTCTCTTCAGGCAAAAAATATGACTAATCACGCTCACTTTGTCCGCAATATCCTTAGTCGCCTCTCTTCAACGCTTGTAATATTTGCGAGCTCAACATCTTGGGTCATCGATCCAATTGCTGGAACATACCTAACAACGAACGTGAGACTCATTTCAACCGACAACTTCCGAAAACCAACTTCGCGACTACCCGGTAGCCGTCTCTTACGAAGGACT